>JAYKAV010003124.1:354168-397746 GCA_035582835.1 Phoebastria nigripes | reverse complement strand
GGCGGGCTGCGCCGGGCTGTGCCGCGCCACCTCCTCGGGTCGGGCCCCCACGGCCGGCAGGCAGGGTCCCTTCCCGACGCCCCGGGCCCCGGCCAGGCCGGCCGGTGCGGGCTGGCGCCCCTCGGCGGGCAGGGGGCTCGGGACAGGCAGGGCCGGGGGCGTCCGTGGGCCCAGGCACCCCATGGGGACGCAGCCCGCGGTGGGTTGCGCTTTGCCGTGGCGGGAGGCAGCGTGCGGGGTGGCCCCGCTCTGACCCCAGGGTGGGCGTGGGGACCGCCAGGCCCCGTTCGTCAGGTGCGGCAGCCTGCCGAGCTGGGGCCTGGGCTGCCTCCGGCTCCTCCAAAGGCTTGACAAGGCTGTGGGGTGAAACGCGGGAGAGACCCCAGCCATGTAGCACGCTCCAGATGTGCCACATCCCCCAGTTCCCCCGTGCCCGCCAGCCTCTGATCTCTCCCCCTTAGAGGCACCTGTGTCTGGCTGGCTTAGGCTTCACTGCCTCCCTCAACGTGCCAGGATGCTTCTGGGCCCAGGGATGCACGACTGCACAGGACGCCTGCTCCCTCGGCCAAAAAGCAGGAGTTCAGGTAGCTTGTACCCAGGGCTCTGTGCTGTCGGTATCAGCACCAGGAGCATCAGTGTGCAAGGGTGATCATTAACTGCATGGCCTCCATCCTGCTCCCAAGTGCTTGCTCCGTGGTCAAGTGCCGCCTGCCGGGTGACCAGGATGGTGTCCCAGGGCCCCTGCATGGCCCAGGTGTGGCTGAGCAGGCTCTGTGCAGGCAGCCATCGTGCAGCGCTGTGCCACGCAGTCAGCAGGCCAGCTTCATCCTCCATTTCAGCCGGGGGGCTGGCTCCCCTCCAGAGCAGCTGCCGAGCCATGCCCGGCGAGGTCCCGGCTCCGTCCTCCCTCTGGCAGCAGCTGCCTGCAGCTGTGCTTGGCCAGGGGGAGGGAGACTGACAGCCCCGGTGCTGTTCAAGGCAGGCAGGGTGCTTTGGGGACTGTGCTTTGCTCTGCCCCAGCCTGGGAAAGCTGAGCATCCAGCTGAAATTGAGGGCCTGTTGCAGAGCTCCTTGTGTCCTGGAGCTGTGGGCTGGTGCTGCTTTTCTTTGCTTTCAGTTTATCGTGCTGGAGCAGGGTGGGCACAGGGAAACAGCTGTAGGCAGAGCTCTTGGGGAGCATGAGGCTGAAGGAAACTGAAGATGTTGGGCCGATTTCTTCCCTCCCACCCCACGGGACAGCCAGGCTAAAAATAATCCTTCACCTCATGCTGTGCATGAAAGTAAAGGAGACTAAAAAGAGAGCGGTCCTGGATCATAGCAGTTAAGGACCTGCTTGGGGATCCCAAGGTGTGCCTTGGTGGGGAGAATATAACCAGTGCCACTGACTGGGAAATCCCATAGAAAATAAGGCATGTACCCTTCACAGTGGCAGAGACTAACCCGCGTGATCAGCTACTGGAAGAGGCAGTAGCATCCCGAGTGCTTGAAGGCTGTCCAGCCTGCCCCACCATATCCCCATGTGCAGCCTAGGAGCTGGGTTTCAGCCAGCATGTGCCACCAGGATGGCCTGGCCAGGAGGCTCAGGAGTGCTTCGGCTAGGAGTCTGCAGGTTTGGAACAAACCAGGCACATAGGATGGGAGAAGAGTCTATGAACCCCCCACCACCACCTTCTTTCAGCCATCCACAGTTGTTGGGGAGAGGGGGGGCAGAAGGGGGCCCAAGGGTGGGGATAGGGAATCATAGCAACTCCCTGATGGCCCTGCCTGTTCCTCCGTGCAGGATGGTTCCCCCACCACCTGTCAGCAAGCCCCACGTGTGCCTCTCCACTGTGCTCATCATGACCAGCCTCGTCCTCATGGATGCCTACCTGGTGGAGCAGAGCCAGGGCTCCAGGAAGCTGGGCATCTGTGTCATGGTGGCGGTGGGTGACGTGTGCTTCCTGCTGGTGCTCCGCTACGTGGCCATCTGGGTTGGGGCAGAGGTAAAGACAGCTAAGCGGGGCTACGCCATGATCCTCTGGTTCCTGTATGTCTTCGTTCTGGAGATCAAAGTCTACTTTGTATACCAGAACTACAAAGCTGACCGGAAAAGCCTGGATCTCATAGCCCGCAAAGCGCTGACCTTGCTGCTCTCCATCTGCATCCCAGCCCTCTATGTGTTGTTGGTGGCCACGGAGCACATGGAGTACGTCAGGACATTCAAGAAGAAAGAAGATCTCCGCAACCGCCTCTTCTGGGTCATTGTGGACATGCTGGACGTGCTGGACATCCAGGCCAACCTGTGGGAACCCCAGAAGAAGGGGCTGCCACTCTGGGCTGAAGGTATCATGTTCTTCTACTGCTACATCTTGCTTCTGGTCCTCCCTTGCGTGTCCCTCTGTGAGATCAGCATGCAAGGGATCGGCATCATGCCGCACCGGATGATGCTGTACCCCATGCTGAGCATGCTCACCGTCAACATCACCACCATCTTCATCCGAGGCAGCAACATGGTCTTCTTCAGGGACGCGCGGGTCTCCAGCATCTTCATGGGCAAGAACATGCTGGCCATTGGGCTGAAGGTCTGTACATTTGTGCAGTACCAGCGACACCGGCACCACGCACCCCTGGGGCCGGACCTGCCCCTGCAGCACAGCACCCAGGCCCAGCCCTCCCCAGGGCTGCACAAGTCTCGGGACCAGCCTCCCTGCCCTGAGGAGCTGGCCCAGGACAACACGTGACAAGCCAGCAGGAGACACAGCCTGGGCACCACCACGCCTGGCCGTACCTGCAAACCCGAGGCAGGCCGCTGAGCTCCCCGCCTGGACAGAGGGCAATGACCCTGCTCCCTCCCTCCCTGGGCAAAGCTGCTCTGGTCCCCGAGGGTCGCACGGTGAGGGCCCCCCGTAGCAGCCTCCGTAAGGCTGCAGAGCAGTTTGGGACCTCAGCACCCCACCGAGCGAGACGGGCAGCGAAGCAGAGGAGGAGGCCAGGTTTCCCTGCTGCGCACCATGTCTGGCTGGGCCCAGGCAGCCCTACCTGGYGCCAGGCTCCCCGCCATCAGTGCTCCCCATGCAGCACTGCCCTCTGGCCAGCCAGGGCTCGGGCCAGGGGACTGCACGGGGACGCTGCGGGTCACCCGCTCTGCTGTTGTGGTTGGCCCTGGCAGCAGCCTGCTCCCCGCTGGGTGAGCCAGGGTCCCCGTGCTGGGGGAGCGAGGCCTGGGCCTCCCCCTGCCTGTCACCCCTCTCAGCCAGCTGCAGGCCTGGGGGGCCCAGAGGGGAACGTCCTTTTTTGTATTTCCCTCTTTGCAATAAAAGACCTGAGCCCTGCAGCCTCCTCATGTCTGTGTCCCTGCCAGCAGGCAGGTCTCCCCAGCTTCCATGGATGCCTGTCCCTCATGTGCCTGGATGTCCAGCTGCAGCTGCAGAGCATGTCTGGGGCAGGGGGCTTGCTCAGTGACCACCCAGGCCTAGGGAGAGCATCCCAGGCACCTGGGTCTGAAGCCATTTCTCCTGTGCAGCAGTTGGGAGAGGAGAGACAGGTCTTTGTGAGAGTCTGGTGGGCTCTGAGGGTGTCACTGGGCAGGTATGTGTGGAAGCTTTGTCAGCCACCACTGCCTGTGCAACCAGCTGCAGTTACAGCAACTGGTGCCAGCCATGCCCAATGGCTGCCCTCCCCAGGGACACCCATGCAAATCCCCACTCCACCTGGAGGGTCACCAGAGCAGGTCTGGCAGAGACACTCTGCTGGGACAGCATTAGAAACAGAAGGAAAATAACCCAACTGACTCCTTGAAGCTGGGAGGCCACAGGGAAGAGCAGCTCCCCTAGCAGTAGAAAGCTCTCTGGAGATATGGGAAGCATCTCCTCCTGTTGGAACTGGTGTTGCCATGCTGCCACCTGCCCTAATGCCCAGTGCCACCACAACACTGGCTGAGCTGGGCAATGCCCCAGGGCTTCCCCTGCTGCAGGGTACTGGGCCCAGGAGCTGGCAGGGAGAAACAGGCCAGTAGACTTGCTCCTCACTGCTAACGTGCTGAACAGAAGCAGGTGACATCCCAGAATGTCCTCCTTGCAGGCACACAGGCCTCAGCAGGAAGGAGCCGTTTGGCTCCAGAGGGGCAGGAGGGGAAAGCAGGACCACTTTGGGGGTGCACCAGGTTTGCTCCCTGCTGGGCACAGCCTACCAGCAGCTGGGGATGGGGACACACAGACTCAGGAATGCTGCTTCCACATGGCCCCTCAGCAAGGCTCTGGCAGCAGTGACACAGGGGTGAGCTACCTCCCGCCTGTTCAGGCCCCAGTTTTCTTCCCTTCTTGCATTAAAGTACAGGTGGAGGTTTGCTCAGCTTTGGATTAAAAATAGAGAGCATAAAACAGCAGACCAATGCCACAAAGGGGTCAGGATAGCCTTGGGCTTTGGTGCTGCCACACTGCTCCCAAGGTAACTCTCCTCTAAAGGCATAAGGATGCAGCAGGCTCTACATCCCACATCACAAGGCAAGAGGAGGAGGAAGCAGCAGCCAGGCACAGTGCGAAGCAATACGCCACATGCAGGTTAAAGGCAGCTTAGGCTTTCCATGTGGTCTCTAACCAAGCTGGCACATCCCATTTCTACTGCCTTCCCCCAGTTACACTAAAACCTGTCACCAGAGCAGAACTCACATCACCCACAGAACTGCAGTGGAGGSAGATGCTTCAGCAACACCCTCGAGTGGGCGTGATGGCGTTGCTCATCATTCCATTGCAAGGCCCTTCCCCAGGCCTCACACACCAGCTGCCCACCTGCACACAGCACAGCTGTGCCCAGGGAGCACTCTGTCCTGCAGAGCTGAGGCACTCTCCCAGCACACACTTTGACCTGTCAGACAGAGATCATCTGGGTCACATCCACATCACCTCCTCGTCAGCAGAGCCACAGGAGACAGGGGCAATCAGGAGTGAGGAGAAACAAGAGAGCTGGTGGTCAAACATAATGTGGGGGAGAGGCATTAACTCCCATGAGTTCAAACACTTTTGACTGTAACAGCACCAACACTGGAAATAAAGGAAAACAGGTATTTTATTTCATACAGAATCAGTTTCCTAGAAGCATTAATAGCCCTGTAGAAACCACCTTGAGAAGCCAAGAGAGGCCCTGCTGGAGAGATTCTGGGCAGCAGTACCTGAACAGTCAGCAGCATGCCCTGGCTACGAGGAAGGCCAGCCACTCCAGGGGCTGCATCACCAAGGTGCAGCCCATGCAGAGGGGTGTGATCCTCTCCCCTTTACTCAGCAGTTGTGAGACTACATCCAGATACTGCATCCAGGCTGGGCCCTCGGAAGATAGATGTTGGTCCTCTGGGCTGACTCCAGTTGAGTATGTGAAAGTTATCAGAGGCTGGAGCACTGCACGGAAAGGCTGGGGGAACAGGAAAAGGCGGCTTTGGGGAGACCTAACAGCATCCCTTTCCCACCTATGACAAGGCTACTGAGAAGACAGAGCCAGGCACTTCACTGAGAACAAGACAATGACTATGGACTAAAACCAGGCAGGTTTCCTGGAGGAGGGAAAAAAAAAAAGTTTCATCTTGAGAACTTGAAGSAGTGGAGCAGAGGCCAAGAGAGGTGGTGGCATCTGTCCTTGGACATTCCCAGACCCAACTGAAGAAGCCCTGGGCAACCTGGTCTGAAGTCAGTGCTAGCCCTGCTCTGAGCAGGTATTGTACCAGAGCCCTCCCACCTGAGGTCCTTTCCCACCTCAGTTGGTGTCTGATAAGACCTGGAGTAGAGCCAGCAATGCAGGGTAGGGCTCATGCTCTCCTAGCTAGAGGAAGAGATGAGCAGGTGCAAGGACAGAGACAGCTGTCAACACCATGTGCATCTGCATGACAGACTTGTTGCCACCCAGGCAGGGTGTAAACCACAAGTGAAGAGAACATTTCAGCTACAAAAAGCACTATTTCCTTCAGTTCAGCCTCTGCTCTGCTGCCTAACAGCATCACTGTACAGTGAAAGGCAGATACTGGGAAGAGGAATGGCCACCTTCCAGGCCTGACCAGGGCAGAGTGAGTCCCAGTGCCAGACAACAGCACGTCTGTCCAGCAGTCACAAGTTCTTCTGTGAGGGCAGACGGCGCTTGTCTTTGATAGCATTCCTCTTCCTCTTCTTGTTCAGGAAGCTCTCCAGCTTTCCACTCCTCTTCAGCTCTGCATACTTCTCAGCTAGCTCCAATTTCCGCTTCTCAGCTGTAGAGGAGAGGGGAGCAAGGTTTTAAACTGAAGCCTGAATCATCTCTACAGACCAGCCCCTTCTCACCTCTCCCTCCCTGGCTCCAGGCCTGGCTTGTCCCTTGAGTACCAGTGCTAGAACAATCCTTCCACRGCTCTGTGGAATATTACGGACAACTCAATTCCAGTGCTTGGAGTCCTGTCAGCAGGACAGGATCTTCCTGCAGCATGTTCACACCGAGTACTTACATTTCTTTAGGAAGAAGGGTTTCTTTCCCTGCTTGGCCAATTCCCTCTGTTGTCTCTTCAAAGACAGCTCCCTCTCCCTCAATTTCTGCTGGTTTTTCTGTGCCTGTTCTTGCTGTGTCTGTACAGAAAGGATGGCCTGTGTCAGCGAGTGTCTAGGTAGACCTCAGGTCACACATCCTCTCTTCTAGTGCATTGCCTCACAGGAGAGGAGATGGTGCACTGAACTCACCATGCGGTTCAGGAGCTGCTGGAGTTTCTCCTTCTGCTCCATGTTCTGGCATTTTTTCAGCTGCTTCTGAATCATCTGAAGAAGAGAGCAGAAAGCTGCATGATTGCCTGCCTGCCACCTCCACTGTGAAAGGCCTTAGCGGAAGCTGCCCCTGGCCAAGCAAGGTTCTTCTGGCCAAGGACAGGCACACAGCATCACCTCCTTCTCCTGCTTCTTGATGCTGTCCAGGAAGCTGTATGTCTTCATAAATATTTCAGGCTTATACTCTCCAGACAGGTCATCAAATCGAGGGTCTCTGTGGACCTGAAGGCAGGGAAGGCAAAGGTAAGAGCTGTGGCCAGGATTACCCTGTTAATAGCCTGCTTACTCTCCTTCCATGGATCAGACCTTGCCATTTTTTTTTTTTTTTTTACTAGCAATATTATGCACCCACCATTGAAAACATCTGCAGTTGGCAAAGACTGAATCCCATAATCAAGGTGGCAGTCCCTCACAAAGTCATCATGCCTGCATCCAGTCTACCAAGCAACAGGCATGTCCATATGCAAGTCTACCACCCAGGAGCAGCAGCACAAGTGCTGCCTCCAAACACCTGCAACTCCCAGACCAAGAGCTGGCTGAACATGTGTTGTCAAGGTGATGGATTTGGGAATTCAAACCTATCTAGATTTTCACAGATTACTTGGGTCAGGTCATACAAAAAGAGAGAGACAAAGAGAGATCTCTAACTGTGGAAATTAACATATTAAGATGATCCAGCAATGATAAGTCAAAGTTATATTCCCATTAGAAACTAGATGGACATTTGAACTTCCAATGTGATTACTACTGAACAATGACCATAGCTTGAAGTGCAATTGTCATCGGTGGCAGCCATACATCTTCTCAAATGTTCAAGTTACTCCTCAAGTTGTGCATTATGCAGGGCAGCAGGTTATACAGAGAGCAGCTGCTCCTGCACCCAATCTCTTGTTCTCCCCAGAGACATGCTAGCACTACCTGCACTCACCAGACAGTGGTCCAAGCCCTATCCTCCAGAAACAGCCTGTGTCATCTTCAGCAGCCCCATTACCATGTCTGGCCCATCACCAAGGGAAGTCAACTCCTGAACTGGAGAGGGGGAGCACTCACCTTCTTTGTAACAGAGATGACTCGTCGCAGAAAAGGTACAGGCTTCTTGGCAGACATCTCCAATGGCCTGAAAAAAGAGAAAAACGTACTTAAGAGGAGCAGAGGACAGAATGAGGCCCAGGCTAATGTGTCAGGAGGTTAGCCAGACCCTCAGGAGAACATTACTGTACAGTGCCGAAACGGCAGACTCTCCCACTCAATCCTCACCATGATACCTACAGAGAGCAAAGAGGTGACTCAGTCAAGAGCCAGACAAGGCTACTACAACCAAATGATCTATAAATGCGTGGTTAAAACAATCCCACACAAAACTTCATACAGCCCCACTGTATCAAGTGAAAAGCCACCACCCGCATCAGTAAGTGCGCCATACTCAATTATTCCTCTCCATGTTTTCATTCATCATGCAACAATCCTCTTCTATTCCTGGCCCACCAACTCATCCACTCTTGACTATTACTTACACTGAAAGGTGAGACCAAAGTTGGGAATTTCTGCACTGACCTGGTAGTTACAAAGACAGGCCAATTCTACTGTGGCCAGGCTCAGCGAGAAAGCACACCATAACACAAGTAAAGAAAAGGTCAGCCCCCAGGAATAAGGGCCATACAGCTTATGGTACACATCCCAAAAAAGACTTCACAGTGAATCAGGACCATGAGGACCATGGTGACAACCAATTAAGTGAACAAGTTGTTCTTGCAACACAGGCCTTTAGAGCTTGATGCTTTAGGTGTACGAGGGGGACAGTGTAAGGTGGGAGAACAGGGTACTACTCTCCCCATATTACTTGGATGCTCTGTCCTGCGATTTGTCAGTACATCAGGTAAGTTATTAGAAACATGAAAAGACCTGTGATCCACCCGCTGAGAGTACCCACAATGTGGGCATTATACCCACATTCACCAACACAGTAACACCGGGGCGGGAACATAAACAGTCCTGCAGGCATAAGTAAGTTTTCCAAATCCCACTTAGGGCAGCGTTCAGTGTATTTTCACATCTGCTGATGTGGCTACACCCCTGTACAATGCTCTCAAGTCAGCTTTATACACATTGCTGAAGCCAGCTCAGTTCCAGGGGATTTCCCTGAAGTTTTTTTGTTGTTGGTTGGTTGGTTTTTTTTGTTTGTTTGGGTTTTTTTTAAGCAGCTCACTTCCATAACAAAACCATGAGAGAAACAGCACGTGGGATTTACAGTGATGGATCACTTAAAGGATTAGGGGAATTAAACAAAAACAGAATTATGCAAACTGTGTGGCAGAAATAGAGACACTGTGTGAAGATGATGTGCTACACAAAATCCCCCAGACTCTTGGGTAAAAGATAAAGCAGAAACATTATTCTAGTCAACTGTTTATGGCAGAAGAAACATGTATTCATCAGAGATTCAGAAACAGGTTAGGGAATGCCAGTGTAACAGAGTAAAACTGTTCAAATCACTTAGATACAACTCTGAGGACTGAAAACCAGCTAACTACTGCAACTAAAGGGTCATGGTATAACAGTTGTTACCAGTRGGGGCCTGTGGAGGACTGTAAAAAGATCTGATAGTTTTTGTTGTGTTGAATACATTTTGTAGTCACCACATCAATAGCACCTACAGAGTACGCAAACAGGAGATATAAAGACCACTGAGGACAGGAAAAAGTCTGTAACGGTAAGTACTGTAGAGGGGAAAGAAGGAAAATCAACACAGACAAGCCACAGATGAGACAACAGCAGAAGGATGAATGAAATTCCAGAACAATTGGCTGTCACTGCAACTCCAGCCAGTGGGAACCAGGCAGAAAATGCTGATAAGCTGGAAGGGGTAACTAGAAAGAAAACAGCAGGGTAACTATTTCAGGGCCCAGGGGACACAAGTAAAGCACTATCATACAGCTTAAAAGAGAAGCATACCATGCTGTGGTTAAAAGTGCCTTAAGACAGAGGGTGTAAAGGAATTAAGTGCTGATTTAACTATCAAGTAACAGGTGGCTGCTGGGGATTTGAACAGGATAGGGTATTAAGAGCTCTGAAACAGCAACAGACCATTCCCAAATGAAACACTATAGTGAAAGGCATTATTGTGTAGCACATTAAAGCAGATCTACACCAGCTCCAAGGCAATGGCAACACTGTGAGGAGCTCCCAGCATAACTTCTGGAGTGCAGAGAGCACACATGCACATTTTTCTGATCACAAAAGAACCTCTTTACCCCTTTTTGCCTTGTTGCTGCTTCACCGTAGCTTTGGTAGGTTTTGCAGTTTTCTTCCCACCGGTCACCTGCTTGCACACTCTCGTTCTCACATCACTCTGCACCTGCAGTAGTTCCTCAAAAGACATGTGAGATTGATCTGGAAGAGAGCGCAGGACACACCTGAACCAAACAGCTTCTCAAGGCACTTCCCACCCCCAAATTCCACCAAGAGGGATGTCTCAGAGCCTGAGACAGTGACACGAGCACAGTGGTGCCATCCCTATACAACCACATGGCAGAAAGAAGCCACCGCATCTCTCAGCCTTTGATTTCTCTCTCATTAATCACTGCAGTCTTTAGCACTAGAATAGTCTCCCCCTCTCCCCAACGTGTCTTTGCTTCTCTCTCCACTCAGTAGCACACACAAGACCAGTTCAAAGTTTTTACCTGGTACCAAGAGCAGTACAAGCTCTGCACTGGGCTACGTTTTGGCTGCATTGCAAATTCTGAGGGGTCACCTCTCAGTCCCGACTCTTTCACTTTAACAGACCATTCTTGTCCCATCGCCTTTAAATAGGCATCATCACATCTCTCACACCATAAGCCCAGCCAGAAGGTGCAGGAAAACCTGTTCAGGCCTGTTTATTCTATCTGTTAAGACTCAGAGACACTCTCTCCCCACTGCACGTCCGCCATAGCTCTGCTCAGTCTGCAACAAAGCAATTCCCATGGCAGAGCCTCCTCAGCACCCCAGAGGCCTGTAAACTACTGAAATCCAGACATTCAACCTTCACCACCTCACTACCAACAGGAATAGCTTATAGCCTGATTCACTGGGGGAAGAACAAAACCTCACAACACCAAAAAGCAGTTTCATATTCTAGCCCTGCCGTGAGCTCCCCACAGTGTTATTTACACCTTGTGTTTCATAAAATATTCCTTCTCTCCTCTGACTGCTGACTAGAAGACCAACACAAACAACACAAGAAAGAGCAAAACCAGTTCTACCCAAAGTGCTGATGAATGCACAAGATATTCTTCTGGAATTTTCTGTTGCTATGTTTCTTTAATATCCCTCAGTGACAGTAATCTTTAACACTTCTTATAACCACAATGTAAAAATATTATCAACAATTCTTTCTGGATTTACACCTCTGGGTGTTCAGGACTAGCAATCAGAAAACATTTCTTAAGGCAGCACTTGGATATGCTCATTCCGTTCTCTGGTTGATGGTAGGGGCAAGAAGGAACAGGAGGGTTTGCACTGGCTCCCTTCTGAAGGAGAAAGTCTTGGCAAACACCACCTGGGTGGCATTTGCCTGCTCAACACCTCTGAGCAGTGACAGGCACATGGTCTTTCTAAGCCTTTGCAATACTATGCATTTGGCACAAAATACCCCAACTGTGGCCTAGCAAAAACAATCACATCCTGCCTGTGGTTGATTGACCCTGGCTGGACATCAGGTGCCCACCAGGCTGCTCTATCACTCCCCCTCCTCAGCCAGACAGGGGAGAGAAAATATAACAAAAGGCTCGTGGGTCGAGATAAGGACAGGGAGAGATCACTCACCAATTACCAGCACAGGCAAAACAGACTCAACTTGGGGAAAATTAATTTAATTTATTACCAATCGAATCAGAGTAGGGTAATGAGAAATAAAAACCAAATCTTAGAACACCTTCCCCTCACCCCTCCCTTCTTCCCAGGCTCAACTTCACTCCCAACTTCTCTACCTCCTCCTCCCCGAGTGCCACAGCGGGATGGAGAATGGGCGTTGCAGTCAGTTCGTCACACATTGTCTCTGCCACTCACCCTCTTCCCCTGCTCCAGCATGGGGTCCCACCCACAGGAGACAGTCCTTCATGAACTTCTCCAACATGGGTCCTTTCCACAGGCTGCAGTTCTTCAAGAACTGCTCCAGCATGGGTCCTTTCCATGGGGTGCAGTCCTTCAGGAACAGACTGCACCAGTGTGGGTCCCCCACGGGGTCACAAGTCCTGACAGCAAACCTGCTCCAGCGTGGGCTCTTCTCTCCACGGGGTCACAGGTCCTGCCAGGGGCCTGCTCCAGCATGGGGTCCTCCACATGGATATCTGCTCCACCATTAACCTCCATGGGCTGCAGGGGGACAGCCTGCCTCACCATGGTCTTTACCACAGGCTGCAGGGGAATCTCTGCTCTGGCACCTGGAGCACCTCCTCCCCCTCCTTCTTCACTGACCTTGGTGTCTGCAGAGTTGTTTCTCTCATATATTGTCACTCCTCTCTACCAGCTGCTGTTCTGCAGCATTTTCCCCCCCCCCAATACATTATCACAGAGGCACTACCACCGTCGCTGATAGAGCCCCTGGCCAAGGCTGAGCTAATGCGACATGGGGGAAGCTTCTGGCATCTTCTCACAGAAGCAGCCCCTGTAGCCCCCCTGCTACCAAAACCTTGCCATGCAAACCCAATACAATGCCCCCATTACACAAGGTTTCTGCATGCTCTGCCCAAATCTGCTGCCAAATTCAGGAAGCAACACGAGGTCAGTCACATTGGCTCAGAGCACGGACTCATCATCCCAGTCACTCTCATCTTGGCAATAACCAAGAGTTTCTGCTTCAGAATCTACTCACATCATCCAGAAAACATAATGAGCATATCCAAGCGCTGCCTCAAGAAATGTTTTCTTTTTGCTTGTTCTGAACACCCAGGAACTCTGCTCTGTCAATGCTCGTTAGTCCTCTGAGGAGGGTTAAGGGAACACCGTATATCCAGTTTACCACACAAGGGACAAACGAAATGTGAATACAGCACTATTTCATTACGCTGTGAAGGGTGTTTTGGGGAAGCACTTATCTTACTGCAGTTTGATATCCTCTCTTGCTTGGGCTCCTGCAAACACCCTTGCCCCCTATCTTCTTAGGGATGATAGCACTGTCACCCTTTCTGATCTCCCTCAGGTTCTCCATCTTTCCCCGTGTCACTCTTGTACAATCACTTATTGCCTGCCTGCCCAGAATGTGAAATCACCTTCAGACCAAAGAACTGTGCCCACATTCAGCTAAGAGCTGAGTGCCAAGCAGCTCAGCAATTTAAAGTAATCACGCTGTTGGGGTTCACAGGGACTTAAGAAAACCAATAAATTCTAGGACTTAGACAAGAGCATCTGCCACCACACTGTTCAAATAGCTTTAGACTGCTGCACTATAGGAAAAATCTGTGTTAATTATACAAGTTAGTGGGGTATAGAGCAATTAATCACTATATAGGGCAATACTTGAGTATCACTGAATACTCAAAGCATCACCAGATGGACAAATGAACGACTCTGAGCAAGGACAGTCAAAAGGGCAAAGAAAGCATTAAAGGAAAGGAAGAATGATGTGGAAGCTACTCTAACATTTCATGAAGACAGACAAGACGCCATCACTTGCACTACAATACTCCATTTGGCTGCAATTCCAAAACAATACTGTCAAAATAGCAAAGGCTTACAAGATGACAATGAAAATGAGATAAAGACACCATATAAAAAGATGCAACATTTAGCAAAGGATTAGAAAAGAGATTTGGTATAAATCAGACAAAATGAAGGCATGCAGCGCTTCCACTGATAAAATATTTCAATACTGGTACAGGATACCAGACCAGACTTGACTACCCAAAACTTAATGGGGAAAGTGCTTTGCACACAGTAGTATCAGTCCATGAAATACATCCTACTATCTATTTGTAGGAGACTAAATTAGCCACTTGCATTGATAAAAACATCATTTGACATCAGCATAAAAAAAAGAAGCCTGTTTTGGGGCAGAAGTGAATGGTCCCAGCAGGCATTCACTGCTGGGCAGCAGATTTGGCAACTGTGTGTGTGTGTGAAAAGGTTGCTGGCTTCCTGCTCCAAAGTGGCTGGTCCTATCCACAGCCTCTGCACAAGGAGAGTTCATGATCCTTAAAAGACAGGATTAGCTTACTTTCCTTGTTTCTTGCATTCTTTCTTGACACTTTAATTTCCCAATTTTTTTTTTCATTCCTTTTTCCCCCTAGAATATAATTTACCTTTTCTGTGCTGTCTCTATAGCCCATTTCATCTTCCCTCCTGCCATTTTTKCCCTTCCTCCATTATTTTCTGGATTGTTTCCTCCTCTTTACACCTCTTGCTAAGCTACTGTTACCTGCTGATAACATGGGCATTTCCTGCTCACCAGCACAGCCTCCCCAAGTTTCCTCTCCTCCCGCAGACTCCTGCGACACGTGGGCACCTTATGCCTTTCTCAGCTGAAGCTGTTGAGAACCATACAACCTGCTGAGCACATCAAAGAGCGTCCAGGATGCAAAAACAGATGGCCTAAGAAATGGCTTGTATCCGCCCAGTCATTCCCCACTGAGACAAACTTAGTGCTGGACTAACTACTTCTGGATGTAACTACTTCTGTTCCAGAAACAAGATTACAGAGGGCCCAGACAGATGGTAAAAGCAAAATTGCTGTTCCCATTCACATCCAGCTGTAAAATTGCTGTTTCCATTCACATCCAGCTGTAAAATTGCTGTTCCCATTCACATCCAGCTGTAAAATTGCTGTTCCCATTCACATCCAGCTGTGGGAAGGAAAGGGTGACTGCCAGTGGTCTTCTCTCTGAGCTTTGCTGAAGCTCACCATTAAGAGAGGAAAACGAAATGCCTACAGATGGGGGGCACCCCACCCACCACTGGAATCCCCTTCCTGAAAGCCTACCTCTAGATGAGATGCACCTGCCCCACACAAACACAGCAAGGAGACTCCTCTCACAAGACAACCAGTAACTTCTCACACCTGTGACACACCGTGCCATGCCATGTATTTAAGACTAATGTCCATTCCCCCACAATTCTCTTCAAGGGCCTTTGAGATATTTCTCATAAGGTTTTCATTCTCACCTTGATCATTTTAAGACAAGGAAACCACATTGTGCATACTGCTGCAGATGAGAACAACTGCCTCAACACACCAAACCTAAGCACCACCGCTGTTGCCGCAGCTATACACCCCCCGGTTCTTCCAGTTTGCCTGTCCTGTTGAGGATCTTTCAAGCTGCTGCACATCTAAGTTTGCACAGAGCCATTATCCTTGAAAAGATGTACGAGATCTTCCACACACGGGGAAGGAAGAGAAAGAGGTCCCTGTAAGCTTTTRTTCTCTCGAACAGCTCAGATTGAAACCCTGCTGTTGATCCCGAACTCACCCTCTGAGCAGAGCGGGGAGGAAAGCAGGAGAATGAAGGAGCTGGAATACGGAAAAGGACCGAGCCGTTTGCCCATTCCTTTCCCACCGAAGGGGCGGCCGTGACGCCCCGACCACGTCGGGAGACGCCAGGAACCGAAGCCGCGCAGGCCGCGCCGCCTCGCCCGCCCTCCCGAGTGCGCCGCGCCGGCGCCCCCGCGGAGGGGCGCAAGCCCCGGGCCGGGGACCGCCACCTTTCCCGGAGAGCCCTCCCGCCCCRCAGGGCCCGCCTGCGCCGGGCAGCCCTTACCTCTCCCGCCAGCCCCCACCGCCTCCGCACCCTCGGCTCCCGGGGGGCTCCCGCTGTCGTCGCTGTCGCCGCCGTCGCTGCTGTCGCCGGAGCTCTCGCCCTCCACCGCCTTCAGCCTCCCGAGGGGCTGCTCCGCGGCCGCTGGCGCGCTCCGGCGCAGCGGTCGCCCCCCCGCCTCCTCCTCCTCCTCCTCCGCGGCGGCGGCAGCTCTCCTCCATCCCGCCGCCTGGGCCCGCCGGGGCCGGCCCCCCGCGCCCTCCTGACGCGGCCGCATCGCCGCCCGTTCCCAGCAGCAACGCACGGCACCAGCCCCCCGCCCCTCGGGGCGCCGCTCCCGCCCGGGCCGGCGGCAGACGCGGAAGCAGCGCGGTGAGGGCAGAGAGCGCACGCGGAACCGGAAGTAACAGGGCGGAGAGCGGCGGCGCACGCGCAGACAGAGCCAAGCAGGCGGGGGGGAGGGGCTTTTATTGGCGTGGGCAGGGCGCGCAGTGCGCGTGCGCGGCGGGGGCCCCCGCCCCCTCCAGCGCGTCGCCCAGGAGACGGGCCAGGGCGGTGTCGTGCGGGCCGGGGGGGAAGGCCTCGGCCCAGGGCGGAGCGGCGGCGGGCGGCGAGAGGCTGTCGGCCAGGGCGCGGAGCTGTGCGGCCAGCAGGCTGAGCTCCCGTCCCGGCGGCGGGGCGGCGGCAGGCGCGGGCGGCGGCGCCGTGGCACGGTGCGTGGGGCGGTGCTGTCGGGCGCGCAGGTAGGCCGCCTCCTCCTCCCTGCAGCGGAGACGGGGGTGAGGGGCGGCCCGGGGGCACGGCACCGCTCTGCCCTCCTCCCTGTTTGAGCCCTCACCTGAGGCAGTGGCTGGTGCAGGTGATGGTGTGGCCCCCGCCGTCCCGCCGCGCCGACACGTGGAGCCAGGCCCAGGTCCGGTCCCTGCGCAGCACGCGCAGCACTGCTGTCCCCACTGCAGCCCCGGCCCCGAGCGCTGCGGGCAAGGGGCTGCGTTAGCCTGTGGCAGGGCACGGTGGCCCCAGTTGCCAGGGCAGAGCGGCGTGCTGCCTGTGGACCCCGCAGGCTGCCCTGATGGGGTCTGTAGTCAGTCTGCTGCTCTGACCCCAGCGGGACAGAAGCCACAAGTAGTGGAGTCGGGTCCGTAACAGTYCTGCCCTCTCAAAAATCTGGGGCTCGAGCAGGCTTGTCCCTCCTCTGCACTGTGGCAAAGCAGGGTGCCCATGTTCCCAAGCTTGGAAGCTACCTGTGACCTTACAGACAGTGTATGGGCCGTGTAACCAATTCCCTGCTTCGTCCTTTTCGGAGCAGGGAGCCACAGCGGGCAGGACTAAATTCACTTTGTTTCTGTCATACTGAACAGCCAGGTTTCAGGTGTAGCCAGACSATGTAGCCAGAGAAAGACACGCATGTTCCCAGGCCTGACACTCACCCACGGCCCTGTGCTGGGCGGCCGCTAGGTCAGCATCCTCAGGGTGCAGGAGGCTGTACCACGACTGACYGATCAGTTCCTCCCTGCGGTAGCCAAGGTGGTAGGTGACACTGGGGAAGACAAAGGGAGTGAGGACTGAGCGCTTTGCAGGGTCTGCACCGTGTCAGCAAGCAGCAGCTGTTGTATGATGGAGGAGAGAGCAAAACAACAAGGGTACAAATGAGGGAGGAAAGAAGAGGCGTGGGAAGTGTCTGGGAGAGTCTCACTGCTTGTGCAGGGTCCAGCCTGTGTCCCACACACAGGCTTGGTGAAGGGAAATGATCCTTGCTGCCCGAGATGTACAGCTGGGGCTGTGGTACGAGCAGGCACCCCTCACCTCTCCGTGACATCAGTAAACGTCATGTCTAGGACATGCGTGCTCTGGAATAGGTCATCCTGGGAACCAGCATCACCGTCTGCAGACAACCGCACGACCGGTGTGCAGAAGGCCAGGAAGGCTGCGGTGGAGGGGGAGGCTGGCCAGCGCAGGGCTGTGAAGCGCCCGTGCACTGCCACGACCCGATTCCCCCCGTGCTGGAGCCGGAAGGCCTTGGACGTGCGCATCTCGCTGACAAACGTGACTTCTGCAGGGAAACAAACCGGCCGGAGCGGGTCAGGGGCTCCCTCGCTCCGCTCCCAGCAGGGCTGGCCCTGGTTCTCTGACTGCAGCTACGAAGGGCCAGAGCGGGGCAGCAGCATCTGTGCGATGCCAGCCAAGGCCTCCCTTACCCCTGCCGGGCTCCTCCTGGGCGAGGAGGAGCTTCCTGCGCACGTCTTCGCACACTCGCCCATCTAGGATGTCAAAGACCGTGTCCCCCTGGGCGAGCAGCTCCACCTGATAAAGAGGGGACCGCCATTGCGGACTGTGCCTGCCCCGGTGGGCCGTGTGCTGGCACTGCAAGCGCGCAGCCCACCAGAGCCACAGGCCAGCATCTGCCGAGGCAGCGTGCCATAAATAAATAAAGGCACCAGGACAGGTATGGGGACAGTGACCACAAATGCCCAGTGGGCAGGCCTTACCATGGAGAGGCCCAGGACCTGAGCCACGTTCTCTGAGATGTAGACCAGCTTGCCGTTGGCCAAGAGCACAAGCAGAAACCCCGGCAGCAGRGAAAGCAGCTCTGTGCCGAGGGCCGGTCCCGCAGGAGGAGCTGAGTCTGCAGGGGGAGCACAGGGTGAAGCGCTGTCTTGATGGGGCAGGAGCAGTACCCCACACAGAACCAAGCTAGTGTGGGGTGCAGCAGTGCCATGGGTACCTGGAGGGAACAGCTGAGCCCCCCGCAGCCGGAGGCACACCAGGGCCATGGTGTGGAGGTAGGAGAGCCGCTCCTTCTCCCGTGTGGAGATGGGCAGCAGGGAGCGCAGCGCCTGCAGCTCCGCATTGATCTGGTCCCGGCGAGCCTTGGAGGCACTCTTGGTTGACCTGCAAAGCCAGCTGTCTGGGGAGACATGTCCAGGGAAGGAGAGGGACAGCATAGCCTGCCGCTATGGGGAGAATTGCAATCTCGGGGACATGGGGTGAAGATGCTTCCCCAGAGAGGCTCAGCACCTGTGCCAGCTGCCTCTAGGAGAACAAACCTTTGGTGGCTGTTTCGGTGCAGCAGATGTAGGCAGAGGTGCTCATGGCTACCCAGGGGGACACACTGCTGGTGTGGCTGGCACCCCTCTCACTGGGGGCCAGGTTGGACCATGACCTGTGCTCTGGGGGGAGCCCGAGTGACACGACCTCCCCACCAATCCCCGCAAGGATGGAAACTACATCCAGTGCCAGAATGTGAGCCCCAGCCCATTGCATCTGCCTTTACTCTTCAACCACCTGAAATCCCACTGCCCCTCCAAGCTCCCGCACCTCTTCCCCATGCACCGGCTGGTAGCCCCACCGTCCCAAGCTGGTGCCAGCCCCTTGCAAGGGCCATCAGGCACTATGCAAGCTGGCCTGGGGCTCTCCCCAGCTAGGAGGCTATCACAGCCCCRTAGGTGGGAGGCAGTAGGGAGCTCACCTGAACGGCTTTGAGGCACTGGGCGCCTGCTTGCCCCTCCTGGGCAGGCAGCTCATCTCTGCCTGCAGCGGCCTGTGGCAGTGGCTGCAGAAGATGGTCATGGTGCCGGCACTAGGATGCCTGAAGCTGGCAGCGCACCGTTGCCTCCTTTGCCTCTGGCTGCGTCTGAACCTGCTGACCCCACTGCTCCCGGCCTCCTTTTGTACCCTCCCGGGGCGCAGGGGCCAAGCYGCTCATGGAGAGAGTTACCTCTTGTGACGCAACTCTGAACAGCTTGGGGCTATTTTTAGAAGGCAGGCTGCTAAAAATAGCCCTTGCAGCTGGCTGCAATCTGAGAGGGGAAGCAATAAAAGGAAGCCAGGGTCTTTAAAGCAAACCTGGCTGCTCAGGAGGGGGTGATGATGAAGGTAGCAGGGATCCCCCTGTGGGGCACACATCCGCCCAGCTCCTGGCCCACGATTGTTGCCAGCCCAGCAGAAGGTCCATGATGGGCTGAAGGCCTGTGGCTAGTCTGCCTGCCCAGCAGCTGCTCTCCAGCATCACTGATGACTGAGCTGGGTGCTGGGAGAGGGAGCTGATATGCCAAGAAAATGCACTGGAGACATCTGGACCAATGTGGTGAGCAGTGTCCCATCCCCGGGTCTGCAGCAGGGTCCTGGCAGAAGGAGGTCAGGGCCACAGTGCCCCTGAACCTGAGGGAACCCTTGAAGGGGAGTGGGGTGCCTGTGACCCTCTCCCTTGTGAGCCCCTTCTTCCCAGAGAAGCCTTCTCCCCACCAAAGGTTTGCTCTCTTAGAGGCAGCTGGCATGGGGCGCTGAGCCCTTCTAGGGCCTGTTGTCTCTACTCAATGTTCCAGAGATTGCGATTCTCCCCAGAGAAGCCCCAGTGACAGCCATTCATGGACAGAGCCAGGAGCACCTTGGGGAGCCTCTGTGCTCAGCACCACGCTGCCCAGTACAGTGAGCCTGGGTGGTCTGCGGGTGTTTCCTGGTGCCTGGCACCCTACAAAGAGAGTAAGCTTGGTGCTTCAGTGCTGGGGAAGGGGATGCCATGGCAAAAAAACTCCACCATTTCATGGGATGGCTTGAGAAAGAATCTGTGGCTGAGGCAGCTGGTTGAGCAGAGGAGCTGGAGCTGCTGGACAACGCATGGGAGATGCCCACCCAGCCCTCACAGGTAACCTGCAGGTGCCAAGGACCACAAAGGGGGAGCCCAGGCTGGGGGTGCTCTCCCTGAGCCAGATGTGCTGTCAGCACACCCTGGCTCCCTTCAGGCCCCAGCCTTGCCATTGATGCTCATCACCCACTACAGCAAGGTGCTGCCAGTACGTGAAGAACAAGCTCTTGTTGCAATTGTGGTGCCTTCTGTTATCTTGCCACGGGGTTTTCACTGCTCTCATACCACTCCAGGCTGGTCCATTGCACCCGCATTGGCCACCTCCCGCAGGCTGAGGAGCCCAGGCACCTCTGCAACCTCGTGCTGCTGGATGAGCAGCACTTGACCCTGGCTACATGCCAGCCCTCAGGGCAGGAGAGATGGCCTGGGCCCTCTGCCACCCATTCCCGGCACGCAGCCACCACCATCTCTCAGCTGCCCTGTGACTTTACATCCCAGGGAACACCCTGAGCACTTCCCTAGCTTTCCCTGCGTTAGCCCCACTACAGTTGCCGCCGGAGCTCCTCTTGGCATCAGGCACCTCACCTCCACGGAAGGGGCTTGGGCACAGCCCTCTGTGCTGCCCGGGAAGGCTGCCCCAGACATCCCTCCACCTCCCTCCCTAGGACAGGGAGCTGTGGGGCACCCACCTTCCTGAGGCAGCACAGCCCAGGAGACATGCACCATCTTCCTCCCTGCCCTCTCGCAGGGCAGCATGGCCCCAGGCAGGAGGCAGGCAGGCCAGGGCAGTGCAGCTGTGTGGGGCCCAGCTCCCCTTCTCCCACCCCAGCCAGGGCTGTGGCTCACACCAGCCACAGCCCACAGCTGCCACAAGCCACTGGTGGCCTGCAGCTGTGGGGGAAAGCACCTGGTTCAGTCTCTCCCCTCCCACACCTCCTCTCCCCCCAGTTCACCTGCTAGGACACACAGAGCAGCAGAAACCATGTCTGCCTCAGCATTTATAAAACTCCCCCCAGTTGCTGTTTTACAACGGGAGCTGGGCAGAGGGTCCAGCTGGGCCCAGGCTCTCACATCAGGCACAGCTCAGGGCTGGGGCCTGCCATCCAGCGCCAGGAAGCTGGTCAGCACTGGCCGGTGCAGGCGTGGAGGTCCCTGCTCTCTTGAAGCAGCGCAGGAACAGTTCGTAGCCCGGGGCCAATCCCAGGGCCATGGCTGGTGGTAGGAGTTGATTCAGGCCCTTGGACAGTGGCCRGGGACCAGGTCAGCACAGCTGCAACTCCACAGGCAAGGGAAAGGAAGGCAGGAGATGTTGGAGTCATCAGCAAGGAGGGGAGTTCACAGTTGTGCTGCTGGGGCAAGCCGATTTCTTCCCTGGCAGCCTGCTCTGCCTGCACACTCATGCTGCCCAAAGCATGACAAGGGCAGAGGGAGGCCTGGCTAGGGCAAGACAAACTGAGCTCACATGTTCCTTGCTTGAAAGGGCTAAAAACTCATGCAGGCAGTGGAGCAAGAGGTCAGTGTGTGGAGGGGCGAGGGCAGGGCGGTAGAGGAATGAGCCGGCGTCAGCCCTGGGAGGAGACAATGGGGCGGCTGATGGTGCTGTTTGTTGTCATGGCCGAGAGCTCCCATCTGTAACACACCGATGAGATAGACTGAGAGAAAGCACGAACACAGTGCCCAGGGCTGGAGCAGCTCCGCTGCATGTCAGCCTCAGCTGTGGACTCCAGCCCAGCCTGCCCCAAAGCTGCACAGTGCCAAGGAGGGCCCCAGGCAGTCCTCAGCCAGGGCTGGAGCACCCCAAGGACAGGGAACGCCCATGGGGTGACCTCCCACCCAGCAAGGCACGCAGTACCTGATGTCATGGGGAAGGCAGGACTGGTCCAGGCTGTACTGAATCACTGCTAGCTTACACAGCGTCTTTAGACTGGGGCCTGCGGAAAGAGGGCAGTTATCCAGAGCGGTCCTCCTCTGGGCACCAGGGGAGGGTCCAGGCATTGTGCAATCAGTGCTATAGGAAACGGCAGAGTGCCCCAGCCATCCCTCTGAGGGACAAGGCAGGGTGCACACCAGGGACAGGCTGGAGCAGTTTTCTGTGCTCCCACAAGAAGTCTGTGTGAAGGAGTGTATGAAGAGCCATGAGCCCAGCTCAGGCCTGCAAGCACAGCTGCATCTCTGGCTGGTCTGCCTTAAGCCATGTACACCAGTCAGAGACAGGGGCCTGGCTCAGAGGCAGGCACCTGGAGCCATGTAGGACATGGTATGGTACTTCACACTGGGGCCTGCTCACAGGGCACCTTGTGGTGAGAGGCGCAAGCTGGGCGGGCAGTGCTCACGTACTGAAGTCAAGGATGTAGAGATCCGAGTGATCCATCAAGTCAAATTCATCACCCATTCCCTCCTCCGGAGACGGGCTGCAGAAGCCAAGCAAAGTTTGTCAGTCAGTACCAAAATGCTTGTACACCAGTTAGGGTCCCTTGGGCTCCCCAAGGGCTGAGCAAGTCCAGGACTGTTCCTGGCCTGCCTGTCCCATGCAGGGACGCTCTGATCCCTCCTGTCCCTCTGCTTCCCCCAGCAGCACCCAAAGCCACCACTGTCCCAGCTCCTCACAGAATAGGCAGAGCTGCACAGAGCCAGGGCTGCCTGGCTGGCCCAGCTCCAGCAGTTAGGCAGAAACACACACTATCTCCTCTGCAAGCCATAGCAGGGAATGAGGGCCTCCTTCTCACACACGACCAGTGACTCCAGCTGCGAGCCTCCCCCTCACCTCACCTGCCTCTGTTACTTTGCTACACCTCCAAGTACAGGTCCCACTCTGCAGGGAACATCCCTTTTCCCTTCTTGTACATTGACCAGCCTCTGGCTGATTTCATGCTCCTCCTTCCCCACTTGGTACCTCCCAAACCACTCTCCAACAACTGAGCAACCTTGGGGCCTCCCCCAGAACTGTGGCACCCACCCTCAGGGCATGAGGAGGGTGCTGGCAAACAGCTGCCTCCCGAGCTGAGGCTTGTTTCAGGGCTCTATTTGCTCAGCAATTTCAGTGGATCCAACCCTCCAAAGAGTTCCATTCAGAGAGGCAAAGCTGAGCCCCAGGACGAGGCTGAKGATGACTCCAAGCAGGCTAGAGAAGGGATGTTACAGCAGCTCCTGAAGGCAGGCATGCTTGCACAAGCATCTGTCCTGCTCTTTGTGTGATAAACAGGCCCCATGGGCTGCCCTACAGGAGGCAGGGCCAGACAGGCTGGCATCACCTGGAGAACCCAGTGCACTGTTGGAGACTAACCAGCTTCATAGCAATGCTGTATCATGGAAGGCTGTGCTAGTAACATGTTAGGAAACACATAGAGATCAAACTGCCTGGGCAGGCAGGGGTCAGCCCATCCCTACCTGGCCCCAAACATCACATGGGGAAGCATGACACAGCCCACACCATGTCATTTTACAGACCTCAGGCCAGCTTCACCTCACAGCCAAGGGGAAGCATGCAATGGGAAGCACAAGGATTTGGGAAAACACACGGGACAGGCATCTGATCTAGGGAGAATCAGACACCACACAATGGCACAGCACAAAGTCCCAAAAGCTGTGCTGGTGTCCCCAGTGAGGTAGGTGAGATAAGCTGGATACCCAAGAGGACTTTTTGCAAGGCTCTCTAGTTATGCTGCAGGGCCGCAGATCAGGGGAGCCCTGACCTATCTCCAGAGGTAGTGGCAGACTCAGCTAGTGGCCATCCAAATTTTCTGCAACCTGAAGAAGCAACAAAGGAGCCATAGGCTTCAGGCAACACTGCTGTGCTCTCCCTGCCCACCTCAGCTCTAGCTTCCCAGGGCTGCATGAACCATTTGCAGACTGCCACATGCCATATGTTACTCGTGAGTCATGCCATGGAAACCTGTGAGCTAGATTCTCCTGTCTGTAAGCTCTCAGGAGCACTGATGCTGCTGGGGACAGAGGCAGCACGCGCTGTACCACACTGCCCCAGCACTGCAGTGGGCCAGAGTGTGATAAGCCAAGCTGCTTTCTCTGAGGACAATATGGAAGGTGTTTTGCAGAAGTTCAACTTTTTCCTACAGAGGAGTGAAGGCAGCAGCAGAGAATAAGCACCTGAAGCAGACACCGAGTTCTTCACACCTGGCTTAGTGGCAGCTCTTTCCCTCTTTCTCCACAATAGCCATATGTACCTGCTGCATTAGCACAAACTCTCCAGCAAAAACCCACAGGTTAGCAACCTGCAGCCAGGAGAACATTCTATTTTACTAGCTTGCATTCCTCTGACTAGGCCAGCAGCTGGACTGCTTTTGGATTCTGCTGCATGAGCTGAAGTTGTGCACCAAGCACAACAGCACAAGGTTTGAAACAGATTCTGCCCAGTCACATGCTGTTCATTGCTCCAGTTCTCACATGGTTAAGATCTACTGCAATTATTTCAGCACGGCCATTGAGATATTGTAAGAGAAGTGTAGAGAAAGCAGCTAAGAAACATCTGCATGGCAGTGCAAGCACAGATATTTCTCAGTCTGACCACAGGAATCACTGTGGGCTCCAGCCACAGCTCCCCGGTTGTGCCAAAATGGGGACRGCATTTCAGAAGACTGTAACTGAGCATGTGTCAGGCACTGATCAGTGCAGCAGTCATTTGAAGCCAATCCAAATTTGCTGATACTCCTGTCTGATGTTGGTCCTGGAATGCTAGTGAGAGCTATAACTTCAGGCATTTCTAGGGAACAGACAGCATCACCTATGGTTCCCTGCCTCTACTGTCTTGATGGAACAGCCAAAGCACCTGAGAGACTGGTCACTGCATCCCCTAGCACAGAGAGATCAGCCTATGCTGGAACAGTAGTGCTTGGACCAGGGGAAAGCACTCCCATGGCTGATGGTTGGAGAATTTGAAAGAAAGGAAAGGTGTTTTAAGTCCTGCTTTGGTTTGTGACAAGGCAATTTAGTGTGTCCTCACTGCTTAGCTGGGACCTCATGCAGCAACTTCTCACCCCAGTGTCACTTGCTTCCYCACCTATGACCCACTAAGCCTCACATCTCACAGGACATGAGACAGTACCTGCCCCCACCAGGTTCCCATAACCCCAGCACAACCTGCAGGGCACAGCTCACTGCTGGCAGAGAAGACCTGTTGCTGATGGGTCCCATCTGCCCGGATACAGACAAGAGCCCCTTTTAATTCCACCCTTGTGTGCTCACCATGCCACAATCTAATCTCACATCCATGTCACAGGAAATGCTAGACCATCCCTTATCTTTCAAAGGAAAGCCAGCAGGCACCACGTCTGTGGTTTTAATCACCAAGCTGCAAGCGGCTAGGGAAAGCCTGGAGTTCAAGACCAAGAGAGCCACAACTCCCAGACAGCAGGAGGGTGCAGGGCACCCCTTTGCCAGCCAGAGCCCAGCAAAACTGCTCGTTCCAGCTGCACAGCAACTCTGCATGTTGGTGAATGCTCTTGGGCCCTGCACCAAGCACCCAGTGAGAGCCCCTGCTCCCTCGCCAGAGMCAGGCATTTCTAAGCCTTGTCAGGGAAAACACAGCCTCAAGCCAAACCTGGATCGGCATCTGTTCAGCTAAACTGTTTTATAGCATTCCTYCCCCCCCGCCTCGTTCTCCCTTGTGGATGGTCTCGGCATGCTGAAGTGCTGGTGRGTTTGGGAGGAAATCAGATCAGGGCCACAACTGTGACACAGTTAATGGGAACACTGAGCTTAGCGCTACATGACTTTCTGGTCGCTTAAATGGGATGCAAAGTGACAGGATTGCTGCTGGCCACAGTGAGAGACCACAGCTGGGGCAAAAAGATCAGGCTCTGGGCAGGACTACAAAAGCAACTAAGCATTTGGATGCCACAGGAGCAGGCAGCCTGCAGAAGTGCCTCTTGAGCAGTCTACAGTGTACGTGAATCCTGTAAGGGAAAGCAGGACACAAAGGGGTTTTGCCTGCCCGTCCCCCAGCGCTGCTGCCTAGCAAGCTGAGCCTGCCGGCTCATCCTCCAAGGAGCCCTGCTGGACCCCCTGTGCTGTGTGCTCCCCCTCCCCCTTCCCGGGCAGGGGAGCACAGGTCAGGAGGCAGACCACAGGGAGTTCTCCATTACAACGACTTCCTGGAAAACTTCTTATCTTGCCAGGCAGCTCCAGAATACACCTGATAACTGTTACAGGAAGCAAGCACAGTCCCCACCCCCGTCTCCCCCTTCCCCAGCCTGCAAGACTCTCCCTCCAGTCCAAGCAGGCTGTATTCCTGGYAGCCAGCAGCTCTTCCTATCCCAAACTAGTGCTGATGAACTGGCTTGCATTGGGGTTGAGGCTGGGTTAAGGAACAAGTTGAGTACTGAAGCCATTTGGTGGAAAAGACAAGGCACTGCTGCGTTGCCTGGCAGAGGTGCCAGGCAAACTCCAAAAAGCTCGTGTCAAATTTGTTGTGTTTTGCTAGCATTTCCTGGGAGTGCCTAGGTTTAACATCAGAGTTCCGCTGCTGCTGTAACACAAATCCACACCRCAGCATCTGAGAGCATCCAAAACTGCCATCAAGCCCTACCAATCCTTCTACTGTACAGAGCAGCACCCAGTATCTGTTGAGGAGACTGGATAAACTCAGCACCTCTGCATACCTCACCTGCACAGAGCACTCCCTCACACACACACAGACATCCTACAACTAAGCACACACCCCCAGCACTCCTGGGGCCTGAAGGCCCTTCATTCCATCACACACTGGTATGGTCAGCCCATCAGCAGTACCTGCCTTGCTTTGTCCTCTGCCCCAACCTGTCTTCAGAAGTATCCCCAAAAAGCCACTGCCAGGGTCCCAGAGAAAGCCCCAAAGCTTTCCACACCATGTGGAGGTCTGAACAGAGACATTTTCAGATGTCTCTGCAAGGTAGATGCTGGCAAACAGGCCTGTGCTCCAGAGCTGCAATTTGTCATTCCAGACAGCATAGAACAYGTCCTGGTGATGGGCCACTTCCTTTCTTTTAGCAGCTGTTAAGGCTCTTGGCCACATCCAGCTGCCCTGCACCCTGACAGTATCACTTCCAGTGTTTGACAGCTAAATCCTTAACACCAGGTCCCTTTTGTGAATGGAAACTTTGCTAAGGAGTGCTGGCACAGAAGAAAATGTTGCCTTGTCGTGTGTATGGGCTCCTCAAACAGTTCCCAGYTGAGCTGACATCCCACTGCAGCTTGGCAGACACCACACTTGCCAGTGAAAGAAAGAAACTCTGGTGGGAGAAGCAGGGCAGCACATAGGGGAAGATAAGTCAGTCTGAGGCGTGCTACAGCACAGCAGACTAGGATACTTGTCCTTCTGATGGCAGGATCTCCTCCCCTCTCCCCACCAGCTCTTTCACAGAAAGCTTAACCACTGCACAACCACTCCTGAACAGCATGTTACATACTTCTGCCTCCACTTGTACAAGAAGGCTTGTCACCAGGTGCTTTACAAGCTTATAGACGTCTTCAGTCTCCCCCTTGCCTTTTTCCAGAGGAGCCCTGATCTACATGATTTCTTACACTTGTAAGGTAGATGGACAGTTGCCATGTACCTCTAAAGCACATYTGACTACAGCATGGGGCAGGGTACGGAGGGACACTGTGCTGAAAGGAATGGCAAACCCTCTCACAGAGCCACCCCACACAACTCACCTGGTGCCTCCAAAGAGAATGATTTTGTCCCCCACTCTGCAGCAGCACTGCCGGCGTCGAGGACATGGGCCTTTCCCCTTGGGCTCAATCTTCCTCCAAGAAAGAGAAACTAAGGGGCGGAAAAGAGTGCACCAGCTTGTCACAAGAGCCTGGCCAAGACCCAGGTATAAGCAGTTATGGATTTAAACAGATCACAGCAAAACTGGAGGCCCACTGCCCCACAGACACCAACTAGCCAACATCCACCCTCCCTGTTGACCTCTTCTCACTAGCAGCAAAACGATGCACTTCGATGAGGTTGTTACTGAAGTGTCGCTTAGATGCAGGYGCAGCCCTGGAGCTCTGCCTGCTGAGATGGGAGTTGCAGGTTGAGGCCTTTTGCTTGCAAAGCCTGAGCGCCAGGACCCCCGGGCTGTCACGGCAGCAGGTTGGACATCACAGGGARCCGTACAGGGCAGAGCTCCAGAAGCAAGCAGGCAGCCTCCCTTCCCCAGCACCCTGCTGCGGTCCACATCTGGAGGAAGACCCAGGAACCAGCTCCATCTGCTGGCAGCCACTGTGAATGCAGAGCATCCTCGCAGAGTGGAGACTGCTGGGACAGCCTGGTTGTGGGAGCATGGGGAACTGAACCAGGYGGAGAAGACAGCAGCCTTTGTCCTTGCTGCTCTCTGTGGCAAGGATGCTGGGGGGGGCGGTGATTAATCACTAATGCACAGCACCGAAACCTTCAGGAGCTCTCATGCTAGCTCATAGATCAGCTTGGGGAACAGCAAGTTGGCTGCTTTCAGGTAACTTTACTATGCAAAGCAATTAGCAAACAAAATCAGTCTAATGGCTGTGAAAAGTGCCTGAGGACCCCAAAACAGCTCACAGTTGACTGATATTCAGGGTACCAGCTCAAGAATCACCCCTTCTGCTGCACAGTTTGACCTGTTACCAAGAGAGTGTGGTATGGTGACACTGCAGGTCAAGTTGAGCGGTTTCCCCAGCTACGGTCTCTCACTTCTCTAACCCCATTGCTTCCCCATGTCTTCTTTTCTGCCAACACTTCTGCATATTTAAGAACAAGACAAAGTTTTGCCAACCACCCTTTGATTAGCTGTGTCTTTCAGCAATACTTCCTTTTCAACTTTCTAACTGAGATTTGGAGAGAGTCTGAGGAGGAACAGGGGTCCCAAGCACAGCAGCAAGTTCTTGTCAATGCTGTCAGAAGAGCCATTTCCCCCCACACAGGCTCCTAGCCCTTGGAGAGTACGCTCATCTGATCACTCACACACTTGAGGGCCTTGAGCACTATCACTGCAACAAGTTAAAAGCATAAATACCTGGATTGAATTTCCAGAGGTCGTGGAAGTGCCTGTTCAGGCGTGCGTTGTAGCCACCAAATACATATAGCTCCCCATTGTAGCTGACTGTGGGGAGTAAGCATAGACATCAGTGTGCCACCCAAGGTAGAGCCCAGCAGGTCCCCGTCCCAACATCAAACACAAAGCAAAGTGGTGCTGGTTATCCACCTTCGCTTACATCACCTTCACGTGCAGGGCTATGCGCAAGGCTTTTCAGTGAGCAACAGCTTTCCACAGAAGCCAGGCTCTGTGCACCCCTTGCAAACCCACATCTCCACCCAGCGGACAAGACACTCCTTCTGAGGCAGGCAGGAATTTCCTTCCACTGTCCTCCTCTCTCAGCAGACCCACACTCACATGCTGAATGGCTCCGCCGGCCTTCAGGGAGCACTGGAGTCTGAGGGGAGTCCAGCCAGGAGTTTGTTTCTGTATCAAATACTTTAATGCGGTTACAGTAGATCTCATTGTTGGAGTGAAATGGCCCAAAACGATCAGCTCTGCCACCAAATACGTACATCTTTGTTCCAATGATGGTAGCTGAATGGAAGTCTCTCCAGCGAGCTGGCGTACCCTGCAGGGACAGAATAAAACAGAACAAGAGAAAGAATGCAGATTACCCCAGGAGACGACACATCTTGATGGGGTGGTTGCCTTCTCCTGGAGAACTTTCCCTCCTGAAGATCCCAGCCACACCAGACAGAAGCTGTGAGACAAGTGTGGGCAGCTGCCGCAGAGAACAGCAGACACAAGACCCTCCACAAACCAGAGTGAAAAGCAGACACTGACCTTGGCAGAGATTAAGGTCCACATCATGTTTGTGGTGTCCARTTTATGGATATCGTTTGAAAAGCAGTCAGCCTGGAAGACAGCAGGGCAGCCTGGTCACAAAGAGACTGAGAAGCCTGGTCACATCTGGCCCCAAGAAGGACGCTGTCCTACAGACCTGGAGCATCCCTTTGGAGTCAGTACTTCCTAAGTGACATGGTGCTTGCTCCAAAATGTCAGGGTGGGCAGTACACTTACCGCTTAACAAGAGGGAGGCAAAGCCCATTTCTCCTCAAAGGTGTCCTGTCTCTCCCTGCAGCTTTCCCATTTATTTGGTGCTCAGTTCCTCCCCCCAAGGCTGTCCTGCACACGATATGTGTATGTACATTCACAGCAGAACCCTGCTTCCACTCCATGCAGCGACAGAAGAAAGGGGCACTAACAGGACAGTCAAACTGGCTCTGCTAAGGCCACCTGATGAGAGGTAGAAGCTAAGATTACTTCTAGGAAGCTAAATATCCAGGAGCAAACACACTCAGGGTTCTGAGGATGTCACAAAACTCATCTGCAGCTAGCTGCCTGGAAGAGCCTGCATTCACACGAACAGCACAGACTCCTGCTCCTCCAGGCAGGGGAGATAGCTGCAAGACAGCTACAGGCTTGTTTCGTCTTGGTTAAAAACAAGCCACATTTGAACTGCTCCTGCTGCTGTAATCAAGATCATGGATTTGGCATGCTATTGTCCTCAGAAGAGAGGGAATAACCCAGGGACTGCCATAACAAAGCCCCAGCTTTCTTCCAAATAAACAGATGTGACTTTGCACAGCTTTTCTGGAGTCTGGTGATAGGCTGAAATGATATTTACCCACTCCTTAAGATCAGAGCATAAGGGTTTGCTCAAAGGAGCATTAGGCACACTGACAGCTAGTGCAGGATGACCTTTGGCTCAAGGTATTCTTAATGGAGGGCAAGCAAGTGTTTGCTGGAGGGGATCAGCAAGATGTGAGAGCAGGTACAGAATACAGGGAACATGCACCAGACTAGGACAAAACCTCACAGCAACACTGCAGACATTGGAAAGTGATTTTTCTGGCTCATTTCTCAGCCAAATTAAAATAAATGTAGATCAATATATATTTATTAAAAATGTTACGTATTTACCTATCTAAATTTGGCTGAGAAATGAGCCAGAAAAAAATTATATCAAAAAATATTTATATTTTTACCTCTATATATCTATATGTTTGAGGGAAGAAAAAAAAATCCACCATTTTTTTAGGCCTACTTTTCCAACCATCTTCTCTGCAAAACAATGAGCATAACCTGGGTAATTAATGCCATAACTTTGCTGAGTTATAAAATGAAAGCAACTGTGGATACAAATATGCCCCTGTATCCTGCCTCTACCAATGTCCTGGGTAGGAACACCCTCTTTCCCAAGGGATCGCCAAATAACAGTTACAGAGGCTACTCACCAGCTGTTCATAGCCTCCAAAGATAAACATGCTCTTTGCCAGGACACAAGCTGAGTGCCCATCTCTCGCTCCTGGGACCATTCCAGACACCTTTGGCGTGAACCACTTGTGCGTGTCTGAAACAACACAGGAGGCAATGCTAAGAAAATACAGTAGATGTTGGGATGGGATAGCTCTTTACTACTGTTCTTCATTTCTAAGACAGAAATCCTTCTCTCTTTCAYACACAGCACCTGCTTCTCTGGAGAGGTTGCAAGCTTCTTCTGGCAAGGCTACCTGCCTGAGCCTCCACAGAGGGGCTCGGTGACAGAGGTCTCAGCTCCTGGGCATGGCCGCTGACTCCACCCGACTTGACAAAACAGCTCACGTTTTAAGTGTAAGTAGTACAGCACTGCTTGAGCAACGTTATTTCTATTGAATCTCTTGCAAAGCCTACTTGTGAGTCACTTATCAACTCTGCATTTACAGTTTCAATTACAATGAAGCAATGATGCTAAGTGGCTCAACTGACCTCATGGCATTGAGATGCTGACTGATGAGGAAAAACAGCTCTCAAATCCAGGCAGAAGTCACTTAACCACAAGCTCATCATATCAACAGAGCTACTGTGCACATCCCCACCTCTGCAGTGCAGCTCTCCCTATCTTATCTGCTCCTCTGTTACATTCTCATCCCCTCTTCAAGGGGAGCCTTCCTCACTCTCCACCCTTCACAGTTCCCTTCACACTGCTCCCCATGAGCCTGCACCAGCTAGATTCAGCCCCTTAACCCACATGCTCCAGGGGTTGGCTTGATTTAGGGGAGGACTTTAAATCCAGCCAGAGCTGTTCTCCACGCCAGGGCAACATGGAGCCAAGCCAGTGACTCACTGCCAAGCACAAACAAGCACCTGTCCCAAGAGCCCAGAGAGGCACAGATAAGCCTCGAGGCAGCAGGAGACATTCCTCCCACCCTCCCTAACTGCTGCTAGCTGCCAAGAGCCGTGCTTATTTCAGAAGCGGTAACGTTGGAGCCAAAGCAACATTCTTCATGAGGATAACTTCTCTGAACTTGGCCTGCGGCCACAGCTATCCACCTAGGCTCCAGCTGGAACCGCACAAAGGGTCTTGCAAGGTCAACAGAATCCCTGGGCAGCCTTTAGTGAGAAAGCTGCAGCAGCTATCGAGTTCCTTTCCTTCATGGGTCTGCTTCCAAGCCCAGTCACACGATAGCAGCAAGAGCTCACCCAAGCACAACACGTCAAATTAGAGATGGAAAAGACCTCGACTTCTGATCTCCTCAGCACCCCAGGGTACAAAATTGCACTCAGCCAGGACTTTATCCAGCCTGATGCGACTCCTACAGTGGAACTTACATGACAGACATGGGACTGCGACTGCCAGCCTCACTTTCCAGGATTGGCAGGGGACAGGCACAGCRTGTACAGACAGCTGCAGAGGGTTCGGACCAGGGCTGAAGTCTGGCCTTTCCGTTAATTTTCACTTAATGCTAAAGCACTGGAGTGGCAGGGAGACCAGACAGCTCCCCCTACAAGGCCTCTGYGTAGGCAGAGGTTTACTGGTGGCTTCCCAGCTGCATGTGTCAGGGGAAGGGGGAAACCCTGTGCCCAGAGAGCAGCCCCAAGTTGTGAGACATTTCCTGGCAAAGAAGGGAACCCATGACCAAGCACCAGAGCAAGCAGTTTCCTTGCAAGTCCAGCAAGCCCGTTACTGGTCAGTATTTAGACGGACTTGCCACATGTACTCCCTTCCTTTCCTGACACTCCTGTCCACCCAGTTCCTGATGGTGCCTGTTCGCCCCAGGTGCTCCAGCAGCACTATGGAGAAGCCAAACCGAAAGGCTCAAGGAGTGTATCTTTCAGGTTTATCTAACTTGACTCATGCCTTCCCTTATTTTGCCATCCTGTCCCTGACTATTTCTGTGTTTTATTCCCCGCTCTCCTTCATGCTTTCAGAAAGAAGGACCACCCTGGAGAAGAACCATAATCCTCGAGAGCTCTAGCCCCTTCTCACTGCAACCTTCAGCCACAGTTAAGGAATAATACATCACACAGAGAGAACGCTTCAGTTGTAGTTACTATCAGAGAGGGCACACAAAGCTGATGTCAAACTGGTTTTCATTTTTCTTATTAGACAAGCTCAGTAATCTCTGTTTAAAGGCAGACACACTGGCCACCCTGCTCCCCTTCTAAACCTGCTGAAACAGCCAGTGACAGCAATTCCCCATTTGCACCATTTCCTCCAGACTGTCACTTTGTAGAGACTGAAAGACAGAAAAACAAGTTGGGGAGCAGTGCGGTGGGGCAGGGAGAAGGTCTTATCAAGAACAGTTGTGACAAGGAAGAGCGAGAAGCTGGAACTTACTGACATCAAAGGCATAGAGTACGTTGCAGGCTCCCTCAGTGTCGTTGCGACCACCCCATATGTAGACAATGTCGTCTATGAGCACTGCTGAGTGCCCATACCTCATGTAGGGCACCTCTCTCACATGGTCTCGGCTGTTTGTCCACACTGGAGGCAGCTTGATCCAGCGCAGAGACACTGAAAGCACAAGTTTGAGCCCATGTCAAATGCTAAGCCCGCTACACATGCTCACAGGTCACAACCCATCCCGCACGGTGCTTTTTTCCCCTATAACAAGGGGCAGAAGCAGTCTAGTAAACAAGACAAAGCTGTGTCTGACCCTGAGCAGTAGCTAGTTGAGGAATACAGAAGCACAGTTTTCCACAGGCCCCCATCACAGGCGAGACTAGAGRAAGCACTGGAGGACTAGAGGACTCTGGACAGAAATAGGCTCCATTGTGCATCAATTACACTGAAGAGGTTTCCATTCTGGCTCATCCTAGACTATGAGTGAAGGTACAGCACGCACATACAAAAAAAAAAAAACACAGGGAAAGGAAAAAGGAAAAGTGCAGAGGTGATAATGAATGCAGACGCTACTTCAGGCTAGTGACATTTTTGAAGACTCAAAGCTGAAAGAATGGGTAGCACAGGAATAATTCACTGCAGYAACATGCAAGGGAATACACCCGAATGCATCATTTGGACTTGCAGTAGTGCAGTTTAAGCAAAGCAATGCAGCAGCTTTGTAGGAACAGGGATTGTTTGCTTTTGTTTTGTTTTTTAAGCTTTAGATGAGACAGCTGTCTGTCTCCTTTACCCCCATCCATACCTGAGTTCTCCCTGCTAACCTTGTGTTACTAATAGGAGTTCCTTGTGATTACAGGTTCTCCTTCCTGGCAGCCTGTATGTCACCTTCAGCAGTAGCCAGAGCAGTCAACAGGTATTACAGGGTTTAATGACAGTGCAAGAGTCACAGCAAGTGTTACATGGCCATTACATAACAGCACGCAGGCATCCTTCCTCTACCACACATATAGCCTCCAGTTTTGTTTTCAACACGGAGGTAACAAAATATAGCAGAAAACAGTCCGCAGTTCCCCTGAAATACTAACATAGGGAAAGGGTCAAGCATCTTAAAAGGTGAGCATCTACCCCAGAGGCAGAAAAGGCACTGAGGAAGCACAGCCAATGCTAAAGTCAAGCTAGACGGGATGTCTCCTACCTAAAACACAGTCTTCCTCTTTGGAAGATTGAAAGAGATCATTCAAAATCTGGTATCTTGGCTTTAGCACTGGAACCCGGCAATGCTAACTGAGCAAGGGCTTGGTAAGCCAGCATCACCTCCCACGTGGTGGYTGCAGCATCATGACACTTCAATATTTGGGAGTGGTAAGAAGGGAGGACGATGCAAGAGCATTCCTTTGGGCATGGTAATTATGCTTCCACCATAAGAGTGGTGCCCTACTGGCACGTTTTACAAGCTACAACGTTCAACTGTCTTGAGTGTGAGAGCCCAGTCTCTCTGAATAGAGATGAATGTCTTTGTTCACAAGATCCTGAGCTACACTCTCCTCTACACTGTGAGCAGGTCACCTTGGCAGCTCTGTGTAACCAATGCCTTTACCCACTACTGCACAAGTCAGTCTTCTCCACAGTCAGATTTAGAGGAGTGAATTCACTGCATCTTACAGACAAACTAGTTTTATCTACATGCCACATGCATGTTAGGAGAGCGTTCAGCATGCTGTCCAGTCTGCAAAACTGGTCATTGGTTCTCTGCTCTTGTCTCTGTTCACCTGGACCCATCCAAGCATCTGTGCAGTTTTTCAACCACCTGCCTAATTATAGGGAAATACTTCATGGACCAGCTCAGTAACCTCTTCAGTTCAAAGAGCACTGAATCAAGAAATACAGCCTCTCCCAGCACAGTCATGGCTCCAACTCAGCCTCCTAACAGATACTGGCTACCCTACACAAATGGCTCCAGATGCTTTTCTAAGCCACGTTGTRAACCTGCATGATGGCTGCTGCCAAAGTGGGAAGGCCTCCATCCTAGCCACATGCCCCTACTGACTCCATCATGCTGGCAGCGGTTGACAGCTGCCCCCACAGGGAAACAGCTCAGGAGTCTAAACCTGGAGACTTAACTGAATGCACTGGCTCCCACCCTACCCCTTCCACGCTAGGGGCAGCTGAGCATGGTYATGCTGCAAACTGGATGGGGGACCTAAGCCAGCTAAACGTCGCCTCTTTGCACCTAGTTGAGTTAGTGTTCACGGAGAACAAGGACAAAACAAGCCATTGGCTATGTGGTTACTTCTAGTGAGCCCTTATCCTAGCAGTCTGCTGAACTACAGCCCCTCTGCGCCCTGCCCCTGAAGCTGAAAATACAGGGCTGCGCAAAGGAAGAGGCTCCCATCTACAATGATAACTTTTTTGGAAATTAGAGTCAGACAGCATATTACAGAGTGTAACATGTTAAGCAGCAGTGGGCAAGAAAACTAATAACTGAGCCCAGCAAGCCACCCCTTTGTGCACCACAAGGACACATTTACCTGCATTAAAAACATGGACGTCAATCTGCCGCAGAGTCTCATAGTCTTCTCCAGAACAATATCCGCCAAAGGAATAGACCTTGTGCCCGACGGCCACGGCTGCGTGGTTCACCCTCCGCGGCCCACCTTCCAAGTGCACTGCCCACCGTAGCATTCCTCCCTGCAAGCCAGACAGTCTTCAGGGCCCCCAGTGCCACAGCCGCATGCTTCCTGGGCCACCACGATGTCACCTGGCTCTGTAACAGAGACAGAATGCTAAAATAACACGATCCATCTCACAGATCTTCCTGTCTTCCTTGAATGCCAACTACAAAGGTCACATTGCTGTATCCTCACTCATCTGCCTTCCAACTGGAGATGGTTTTACTCTCCCCTTGGGAAGGGGACACAAGGCAGGTACTGTAACCCGAGCAAGGCTTGGAAGAGCAAGCAGAGATGCCCTCGCATACAAAAAACCTCGGGGTGGCTGTACAGGCAGCCCAAGCCAAGCACCTTTGGCTAAGGCAGCTGAGTGCTGCACGCCTGGCCGTGCCCTGGTCATGTACACGCCAGAACAATTTGTCTGCATGAATGAAAACACACAGCGAGAGCCAATTGTGAAGGTTAAAAGAACAGAGCCAGAGGGAAGAGAGCGTGCTCTTTGGATCAGTTGTAAGAAACAGCAGAGGAAAATATTTTAAAAAAACCCACCCAACAAAAAATCCCAAAGAACCACCCCCACATAAAGCAACCGACTCCCCGATATGGGGGTGGACTACAACACTAGCATTTGGACTCATTGATTTGAGCACTAGGGTCCAGCTTAATTAAACACGAGAGAACAGAAACCCCCTAGTCTGGGGAGAAAGCTCTTTGCTAACAATCAGAATAAGGCCTTTTTCTCCCGCAGCAAATCCAGGCATAACTATGAAAATCTTGTAACATCATATCTCAGTTAAGAAACTGATATGCTTCGCGCTTCAAACAGATGGCTTAGATCAGCTTTTAGAGAAGTCACTGCAGCTGATTTTTGCAGAGGTTCTCCTTTGGATCTAAGGATCTGGAGCACAGTCCTGCCCAGGTACTTCTGAAAAAGCAGGTCAGTTCAACTCTTTAACAGTTTTCCCCCAGCTGAAAAACAGCCATTAGAAGAGACGTCAGTGTTTCAGACAGCCTAAAGAAAATTCTCTTTTTTGTTGCTTGGTTCTAGCTTCTTGGAAGACGCAGTCAGCGCACTCCCACCCCACACCCAGTTTTAGCATTTGCAGAACGCAAAGAAATTTGCGGATGCCTTAGAACAAGGACTAAAATTCCTACACATTTTCTGTGTCCCTTTTCTTTTTGGAAAGTAGTGAGTTTTCACAAGGAGAACTTTCCTCCTGTTTAAAGTTTCTGAAGTAGCTAAAGAGCAGCAAGAAGGGGCAGCACCATGCTGCTCTGCTCCAGTTGGCCTCCCCCAGCCCTTCAGCCAAGCAGAACCAGCACACACAACCAGGCTCCTGTACGGCCCATCAGCACCTGTACAGCCTGAACACCACAGCATCTGGCCGACCTGCACACTCCCATTTTATCCCCACCTGGGGAAAGAGTCAGAGATGCCACCCAAAAGGGAGCTCCTGGCATGGAGCAGAGCTCAGGCTTCCAGTCCAGCCATGCATACTACAGACAGTTCAAAAGCATCCAGAAACCAGTCGCCTCATTCCAGAACTCCTAAATCTCAGCAAAATTTGAGTAATTTCTTTTTAAAGTTATTTCTTTTTCAAGTTGTTCCCAAAATAGAGACTGGCAGCCAGAGCATGCTCTGTACCTGAAAGTTACAGCAACTGGACATGTGCGAAGTCCAAACAGAGAGCATCCTGCAGTCTTACTTGTAACAGATGAGTGCAGACCAAGGAGTCCCTCCTGCAAAGCTGCTTCCTCCTGTGGCAACCACCGTAACCTAAACTGCAGTCAGCAACCCAGAAAGTCACATCAAGCTTTTCTCCAGCAGAGCTGCTCCAGAAGAGCCCAGGAACAGCCCCCCTCTGCTACAGGCCATGCTTCACTGTATGTCTGGGACCACCCCAAATTCAGATCTAGCAGGTTTGTTTCTTGTTTTTTAATTTTTTTTTTTTTTTTAAGCCAAGCAGCAGCTCTTGTATAAGTCCTCCGCAAAGCTATAGAATAGATGAGTTTCCATGGAGACCACCAAAGTCACCTTTCAGGCTATTTTGAAGGCTTCCCATATCTAGATCTGTTTCCTGCCTCAGTCATGAGTTATCACTGAAAAAATCTAACCAGTATTTTCCTCAAAATCACTTCTTGGTTAAGTGATTCTGTAAGAGACTCCTCAAGGAGCTTAACTGGACTTCATCACCAGTGTCAATATTTTCAACACCCTTCAGACTGAGCCCGATCCTGGAAGATTAAGAGGATTAATCTTACTTCCAAGTTCTCCACTTGGTTCCTCCTGGGGTAGAGGAGCACAGCAGCCTGGTGTGGCAGGCAGGCATTGTACCAAGCCGCTTGCCTTTTTTGCCAGAAAGGCTGGGAAAACTCTTCTTCACCCTTGGGAGTTCACTCCAGCCGTGTGCCGAGGAGCACGCTGCTGCCAGAGCCGGACCTTTCACTCCAACAGGAGCTGGCTACCCTGCCTGAACAGCTTCATAATTAAAATTAGTCACAGGAACATAGGAGACAAAGGCTGCACATCCTAAGAAGTTAATCTGGTCAACCTGAGAGACAGCAGCTCAAGGCCCAGCTAGTTACACTGTAGGAAACGATGTTGATGTTATAGCAACAATGTTGCAATGTTGCGTCCTACAATTTCAATTAATGGAAAAGGTTTTTCCAGAGATCAGTCCTTCCCAGGAGGCCCGCGGTTGTAYACAGGCCCTGGGGTGGTGGTGGGGATGATGGGGTTGAAGTTGGCTGCACTTGGCCTTGGCTCGGGACGGGGATACCCCTTTAGAGCAAAGACAGAGCTCAGCCAGCACAGCCTCTTGCTGCCACTCGTCAGACCCAGGGCACGCAGAAACACTCATTCGCTTCATGAAAAGAAAACAATCAGAAGCGTGAAAGCGATCCTTACAGGATCATATATTAAAAGGCAAAGGAAAACACAGGATTTAACAAGCTGCCAGGGTTTTTCAGACCTGAGTGCTCTTCTCTACACTGTAATAAAAACATCCAGACAGAGTCCATCTTCCTCTTCTGCCATCGGCCACAACCCTACCCCAAAATTGTCACAACATCTTCCCGCCTTCGCCAAGCACTTGTTCTCCCCTTTTTGGCCACGCACAGGTCCACCCCTCACTCCTCCCYGCACAGCCCCACAGCCCCGTCTCCTGAGGACCCCCCGCTCCTCCCCATGCTTTCTGCATCCAGCTCTAGCCTCTCTCCTCTCCTGCCTTTTTCTGAAATCATTTCATTAGAGCTGTCTTCTGTCCCAAAGTCAATTTTCCTCCCGCAATTCCCCTCTCTGCACTATCTGAAAATATGAGTTAAACACATTTTTTGAGAAAAAGTTGTTTTCTGTCCCACAACTATGCACACTGTTAAGTTCCATTTCAGGTTTTGGTTTCCAATGATAATTTGTATGATATAAATGAGAACATAAATACACCACTTTCCAACCTCATTCCTATGAGAACTTCTTAATAGGAGGCATTAATACACTTAACATTAGGCAGTGTGCCTTAGATTTCTTTAAAGATTACAAAGGGCACAGCCTGGGGGGGGGGGAGAGGGGAACAGCAAAATGGATATGAAACAATTTMCTAACAATTTCCCTCAACTGTACAATATTAAGTTATGCAAAATACATTTTGTGATTTCTCTTTTAGGACACCAGCAACAGGGATGTAGGCTATAAAACACAGAAACAGCGATAAGACAGAGGCAAATTGTACCAGAGAACCGGGAGGGCACTGGCTGCAGGAGGCAGTACACGTCCCAGCTCAGGCAAACCAGGTGCTTTTTCACTCTGCACCGCAAACCAAAGGGACAGTTAGCGACACTAACATTCATCATGGATCAGAGGAAGGACTTTCACACCACAGAAAAATTAAGCTTGAATCGTTTAAATCACAGAAGCTATTGCTTCTGCCAAAAGCCAGCAGGAGGGTTGCCTTCCACATGGATTCATGCAGACACCGAGCTAAGCATGAGTCCCTTTTCTGGATCCTGCTGAGCCACCCCTCTGCTCCCCAGAGCTGCACCTCTTTTAGAGCAGCCTCCACAGTTCATCTGTGCCCACAGCAGAAGCTGGTTGAAGGTCTGAGGAATCTCCTTTGACCGATTCAGCATAACCAGCTGGAATTGTGMCCCAACGGCCCCAGGAACTATGACCATATACTTATAGGGAGACCAAAAAGCTCCATCAAAACAAGCACAAGTTTCTTATATGGTGAAAAAAGAGATTTTCTAGATGAAACAAAACCAAAGAAACTGCACTCCCACATGCTCTGTTAGCTTGGCATACGCTCGCTCACCTTAGGTCAGGAAGCTCTGGCTGCCTCTCTTCCCCCAGTCTCAGCTGGGAGAAGCGACACGCTGAGCATCCTGACCACGCACACGCACTCGGGGTCTCCTTCGCAGAAGGGCACATGTGCTTCTGTTCAAGCCACCGCTTGCTTTCACTGACGCACGTCAGCTCCCCACTTCAGCTCTCCAAAAACTAATAGATCTTTTAATTTCATTTTGCACTCACACAGGCAGCAATCATGTAATCTTCACAACTCCCCATTTCCCTGGTCTGGCATAATCTATCCAGAGTTACAGTCAAGCACAGAGAACACAGAGAAATTTGGGTTGAAACCCTGGTAGGTCCTGTCATTAATTGCCAGGAATAAGAACATTTCTAAAAATCAGGTTACACTTCACCTAATGTTGAAGTACCTGATGTTGATGATGCTGGAAATTAAGTGAGCCCAGCAATGAGTTGTTCCTGMGCCACTAAGCACAGGGAGGCTAAAATTAAAACGTGTTCAAAATAACCTGCTGTGGTCCCACAGAAATGCCTGAAGCCCTCCACTGACTGAGCACAGCACAACAAGCCCAGGTACACACTTCCAGATTAAGTGGTGCAACAACAGCCGTGGGGTGACCACAGACTGGCTCTGTCACTGCAGTCAGGCGTGACACCTGACCACAAGTGGAAGCTCACAAGTATGTTAGCAGAGAAATAGCTATGGACATCCTTCAACACCTTCCTTTGTTCTTCGTCAGCGCCGACATCCAGCAAAGGGAGCGCAACAATTCACCCGGGGCATTTCACTGCTAAGCAAGAGGACAACCAGATTTTAAGTCAGCTCTGTGTTCTTCGAATACAGCACCTATAGACAACACTCCCAAATCTCTGGCTGTGCTGTTGTCTAAAGATGCACATAATGTCTGAAACAACCTTCATCCTAACTGCCCCACCTTACACCTAACAAGAGTCTACCAGCACAGCATATAGCCATCTGAGATCACCAGAAAAATCACTCAATAATTTCTCACTAGCACACCTTCCAAAACTGCTGTGGTGACTTGACGAAAGTGGCATAGATGGGGAAAGAAAAAAAAAAAGTAATCATGGTTTTTACAGTCAGAGTTTTCAGCTCTTTGTTCTATTTGCTTTAGACTTTCTATTTTCAATCCTTACAATTAACTATGAAAACATTTCATTTGTGATAGAAAGCTACTGACCATCTCTAAGTACAGCAGCCAGATGATAATCTTAGAACAAAAATATATATCCTTGGATCCACTTCTTTGCGCAAAGAGAGTTCACTGGGCTGCCTCATTCCTCTACACACACAGAAAGAAACCCAGAGCCATTTCTGAAAGCTGCTCAGATTAGCCTTGCTGCAGTCAATTCCCACAGCAAGGGGGAGAAACCCAGCAGTAAGTGGCCCGGATTTTCAAGGGCTCRCTCTGTCACCCCCAGAATTACAGCACCACCCCAAGCAGAGCAGCCTACTGCCCCTGCAAAGTCGCTCTGGAGAGCAAATCCTACCGTGTGGCTGCCTCGGTCCCGTCTCCCAAAAGATGCCAGCCACAAGGTTTAGTAACACTTAAAATAGCCCAGCCAGCTCACAGCAGTCCATATAGACAGTTCTATTTCAAGCACATCCAACTTACGATAGCACGAGAACAACCCGCTTTCTTCACTCATGCTTGACATTTATCTGATGCTTTGACTATTTATGCTAAGGCAGTGTGAAATTGCAAGCTTGCACATTCAGCAGCTTGGACACTCGCAACGCAATTCCAGCACCAGTAAACTAGACGGTGCTAGAACAGCCCCTGAGCTTGTTAACCGAGACCGATCTGGAAGCTCGTGTTAGACACAGGAATCACAGACCACACTGCTCAGGCAGAGATCTATTCCAGTGTCCCTCCCTGCAGACAGCAGCACCGCCTCCTTATTTTTGCCCAAATATTTTGCCCACTGCTGACTTACTTTTGCCCAGAGCCCAACTAAGATTCTGTGCCTACTGAGCTGACTTCTCCCCTTCCCCACCTTGCCTCCCAAACCCCACTGCCACTTCTCTACAGTGTGCCTAAGCTTCAGAGATACTCCTTGACCCCCTCTCCCCCGCCAGGAATTTGTCTTGGCCTCTGGCTACTGTCAAACTGTTTCTGCCATGCCAAGGGCAGCCCTTGGGAGGGAGCAGGCTCAGGAAAGCCGAGGTGACAGCTAACGCGACGTTTCTTGCTTTATGCAAAGCTGCGCCTTTTTTTTTTCCTCTGCACCTGTGTCACACCGACGCCAGGACCCTCCAGGCAGAGCCTTTCGCTGGGCTCAGCGGGCGGCCAGGCACAGCCGGGCGGGCTGACAGYGCTCACCGGTGTCGGTCTTTGCTCTGCCTCGGTGCACGGGGCCAGGAAGGGCCAGGCGTGAGGACCGAATCCTACCGACGTGGCCAAGCCTCGGTGAAAGCGTAAACGGGCTGAAATCGCACAAGCCCGCGGAGATGGAGAGGGAAGGCCCGGCGGCGGTTACACCAGGGCCGGGAGCAGCAGGGCAGCCTCCCCGGCAGGCAACCGCCAGCCCCCGGGGGAGGAGGGGGGCGAGCGGGGTCGGCTGGCCGCCCCCCACACGGGCCCCTCAGGGCCTCCCCGCGACTCCAACCGCCGCCCCCCCGACCGGCGGCCGAGTACAACCGGGGAGGGAGGCGGCCCCGCGCCCCCGACCCTCACGGAGGGGCTCGGCGGTAGCTCCGGCCCCCCGCTCGCCGCCGCCGGCCCCCGGCACAGCTCCGCCAGCTCCCCGGGAGGGCGGCGCGGGCGCCCCGCTCTGCCCCGCTCCAACGGCCGGTCCCTCTCAGCCCTGGTCCCGTACCTGGCGGCGGGAAGGCGGCCCGGCAGCCCCGCTCCGATGGGCGCGCCCGCCGCTCCCTGGGACTTGTAGTCCGGCGCCGCCCCGCCCGCCCGGCCCC
>JAYKAV010003124.1:321999-353891 GCA_035582835.1 Phoebastria nigripes | reverse complement strand
GCCGGCGGCCCCCCGCCCCCGCCCCGGGACTACAACACCCATAGTGCCCCGCGGCGGCGGCGCTTCCGGGCGGCGGCGGGGCCTCCCCGGCGCCGCGCCCGGTGGATGGCGGTGGCGCGGAGCATGGGGCCGGAGCGGGTGTGTCCCGAGGAGCCGGGGCCGCCGGAGGCCCCTGACGGCGCGGCAGGCTGGAGCGGCGACGAGGAAGAGGAGGAGGAGGAGGAGGAAGAAGAAGGTGGCGGCGGCGGCGGGTACTTGTACCAGCCGCTGAGCCAGGAGCCGGAGCAGGGCCCCGGCGAGGCGGGCCCCCCAGCCGCCCCGGCGGGCTGCGCTGAGCCGGGCCCCGGCCTGCAGGAGCGGCTGCAGGTACCGCCCAGCGCCTCCCGCCGGGCCGGGCTGGGGCGGGGGAGACCCGGCGGCGGGGCAGCGCGGTCCCGCGGGCAGGGGAACGGGCCCGACCCCCGCTGCCCGTCTTTCTCTGCAGATGCTGAGGCTGCACCTGCCCGACCCGCCGGCGGACAGCGAGGAGGAGGAGGAGGCGGCGGCGGCGGCGGCGGAGGAAGGCGCCGCGGCGCAGAGCAGCCGCAGCTCCATCCCCATGGATGCAGGTAACGGCGTCTCCGGCCGGGCCCCCACCCCGCGTGGGGCTCGGCCGCGGTCTCACGCCCTCTCTGTTCCCAGAGCATGTGGAGCTGGTGAAGAGGACGATGGCCAGCGTGAAGCTTCCCACCCTGGGCATCCCTGCCTGGGCCAGCCAGATCTCAGAGGACCAGTGGAAGGACGTGGTGCAGCGCACGCTGCAGGCCCGGCAGAGCCTCAGTGGCCCCAGGCCTGAGTGGAAGTGAGGCCAAGCTGCGGCACGGGGGCTGCTAACCCCAGCCCTCCCTCTGCCACGCAGGCGAGGCAGGCGTCCACTGCCTCGGAGCCGGGTGGTGACGGGACTTGCCGGCATTGACCTTCCAGTTTCTCCTACTGACATTGTCCAACTTCCCTTCCTGCTCTTTCCTGGTTCTGGCTGGCGCGTAAGTCGCTGTGATGTCCTTGTGTTGGCTTCCTCTGCCTCCGAGGAGCCTGACCGGTTTCCATACCTGTGTGTGTGTGGAGGGAGGGGGCTTGGCTGGCTTTGCCCAGATTCCCTTGGGACAAACACTGGATTTGTCCCCATGCTGTCAGTGCTGGAGAAGTCCCTCTCTATGCTAGGGCCCCTCCTCCCAGGACAGGGGCTGTGTGTCGGAATATCAGAGGTGGAGTCCAATGTGTCTTTCCAAGAGATCGGTTTTATTTAGTTCTGTACATACAGGGACATCTGTACAAAATCCAACACTTTCATACTATGTAATGCTCTACTGAAAATAAAGTACACCATATGTACATATGAACTGTAAGCAGCTTAATACTTGTGTCCAGGGGGTAAATGCAGTAGTTAGTTTTGCTTGTTCCCTCAGGAGGAGGGAGCCAGGTGAAGTGGAAGAGGCAGCTCCAGTTCTGTCCATTTGGCTGATGTGGGGAAAGGCATAGGCAGAAATGAGCAGCACTAATGCTAGAAACCAAGTGTTGAGCAAGGGGCAGCTGTAGCGTGGCAGACGCAGGTCTGCATATGAGCAGTACGTGTGGTGGAGGGGGTGAACACAGTCCCCCTTTCTCACATGGTCCCCTTCTTAGATGTCCAGGACACTGGAATGAATAGGCAGCAAACTAATGGCAATGTGAAGGTACTAAGCATAAGTTCCCTGACCCAGAACAAGACACACAAAGCTATGAGAATATCGGAGCTGTACAGCACGTAGTTGTGATGCGTTACAGTCCTGCTCTGCACATGGCACAACCCTGGCAGCATTCCTCCGGCCACGCTCGGGGACTACCAGCAGAGATAGACCATCTGCAGGACAGCAACAGCCTCTGTGCACCAGAAGTCTCTGTTCCTTCTGCAGGCAGAACAGCCTGCAGCAGGGAAAGGCAGCCACTGCCTAGCAGCAAGCAGGCTCAAGTGAGGGCACACACATGCTGTAGCACTCTAAAAATGAGGTGGCAGCTTATAACGCAACGCTAAGCGGACGAGTTGGAAAGCCTGTACTGCAATGGGAAGAAACATCCTCCCCAGCCTGAGCCCTGCTGCGGGTGGTGCTCAGCAGTCCTCATCTCCGCTGTGCCCCAGGACGCCTGCCACTCCTGTGTGCCATCCGGCATCACCCAGTGCATGTCTACATGCTGTGCCAGGCATGAGGTAATCGATTGGCAGCTGACCATGAGCTCGGACTAATGTTCAAAATAAGCAATAACCTCCCTGAGGTGTTTTGTAAGTCTCCTGATGAACTGGCCCATTGCATGAAGCGGAGGGGAGGCGGGGTCCTGCGTGACTGTGGGTGATCTTGCACATACTCACGCTTGCCAGCTGCTCCTAAGAGATGGTGGCATGCCTAATGAGGGCCGAACTGAAAGAGAGCTAAACAGGGCAGGGGGTACAGGATACACAGGGAAAAAACAGCTTAGTTTGGGTTGGAGGAAAGATGTGCTCCACACCAGCAGTAAGAATAGAGGGGATGAACCTCTGACCTGGGAATGGTTTACTGGTGAGGACAAGCAGATACACCAGGACCTTCTGCAACATCCCATGATGCTGCAAAGCAGTGTCAGACTAGCACTGACCCTGTAAGCTCCCTGCACTATTGCAAACCCACTTAAGCTTATGTGTCAAGAAAGCAAGCGCAGCAGGTAAGAAGCAAGGAAGACTCCCTTTTCTATCACAAGCCAGCCTCTCTGAGGTGGCACCTTGGCCTGGCACTGAATCTGCACCACAAAAGGTAGGGGAGAAAGCTGGATCACAGTAGCACCCAAGTGCTGCGCAACCCCCTGGGCTATCAGCAAGTGCGCTCTAAATGCTAAATTAGCACAAGTCCCTGATGCACCGTATGATAACTAACAAGGGCCTCGGGCCACAGCAGGTGCCAAAGTAACAGGGCGAGGCGGACTTTGCTCAGAGCACCAATGGAAGCAATTCAGCCATAGCACCTAGCCATTGATCATAAAGAGGAGACAACTGAACACTCAGAAACTCAGCCTGGCCCCGTAATGTGTATCCATTGCTTCCACTAGTTTGCAGAAATGACTTTAGCAGCACAAGCTTCCTAGAAACCCTGGCCACTGCAGAGCTAAGGATGGGATACCGTGACAAAGGGAGAGTTGCAGGAGTATTTTAATTGAGCAGGTAGAGGAAGAAAGCAGAAGTCAGTGGCTGACACCTGCTACAAAGCGGGAAGTTAATTCTGGGCCCACAATTAACCCAAGACACCAGGATGGAGACAAGTCAGCACGGACCAACACAAACAGCTGAAGGAATTCACTTTCCCACAAGAGAGCTTCTAAGGATGCTCTAAAGGGAGGGCTGCAATAGTATGTAGTGCTTGCACCCAGCTTTACTGGGGGTGGTGAAGCACTGAACCCCCACTCCACTGACAGGGGAACAGAACAAGGGACTTGAAGCAAAAGAAAGGTGGAAGCGAACATCTCCTCCGCTGTACGTGAGACCCTCCAGCTGCGGAGCTGCACCCCAAGGCAGGGTGGAGAGGCAGCAGAGCCCCCACAAACTCTGCCACACGCTCCTGCCCCGAGCTCAGCCTGACCTCTGACCGCCGCAGGGCTTGGCTGCACAGGCAGCACAGTGGCAAGCATGGTGGAGATGGGCACTTGGGGCTTGTAGCAGCATGCTGAGCCACGCGCAGTAGTCTCTGGCCAACACAGAGCCTGTGTTGCAGGGCAGCAAGGCTCTGGCTCCCAGGCAGAGTAAGAACCAGGCGGCAGCTGGAAATGAAGCGACTCCTGCCTGGGCTGATACAATTGCAGGTCAGGCAGGCTCCCTTCAYGCGCACACACCCAAGGTGGAAAAGCAGGAGGAAGGAGGAAGAGCAAGAGTACATGACAGTGGTGAGATACAAGTTATAACGTAAAACCAGATCTACCCTGGAGGGATGCGGATGGAGTGGAGGACAGGCACAGTTCACCATGTTCATTCCTTATTTATACATGAGAACCGAGTGCATTTCCGTGACCCCTGGGGGAAAGGGATGGGGCAGAGCTTCCCAGGCCAGCTCCTGAGCCCGTCAGAGAGCCTCCTGGCTTGAGGTGAGAAACTCTTCTGCTCTCTTGTGGGCCTCCAGGGCTTTTATAGTGTAGACGTCCTGAGGAAGCTCAGATTTCCGGCGCAGCAAAACTTTCTCCTTCTTCATGTCTTTCAGAATCTACAGACAAACCAAAGGAGTTCGGGATCAGTAGCAAACTCCTTCACCCCTCCAGCTTCCCCACTCTCTGACTCCAACCGCTCTAGCATATGCTGGGTGACACCGCAGCATGCTCCAGAACAGGCTGAGCACCAAACACAGACCAAAAGGACACAGAAAAGTCCCACTTGCACTTTTTCCAGAGCGGGAAGGTTAGATAAACCCCACTCTTCAGACTACAGGTTGATCTCTAACGATCAGGGATGAGTGTAGGGGCATTTACCCTCAGGACACTTGGAAAGAACCAGTTCTGGCTGCTGGACCCTGGACTGACTATGCTGATGTCCTGGCTGGTCTGAGAGTAATTGTGGAAGGACCCTAGTCACCTACGCACCTGCACAGCCTCTGTCTCCACCGTTTTCTTCAGTAGCTGTATATCTTCCGCAGTTGGGGTCTCCGTTTCCATGCAGCAGACAGGAGGCAATGGTGGAGGTGCATAATACATGGGGTACTGCAGACAACACAGACAGCTGGAGAGTCAGCATGTCATCCAACACCAAGCCTTCTCCCCCCAGCATCCTAACACAGCATGGCACACTTCTTCCAGCCGCCCTCTCTGGCATCCGCAAAGGTAGCAGTAGGTAAACAGACAGGAAAGGAGCATCTTCTCCTACCCATTCCTACCTGCGCCCTCCGAGCCACAGCACACTGCATGTGCAGCCACAGCTGAGAGAGGAGTCCATAAACACATACATGCTCTCTATAAGGCATTACTTAGAGGCCAGTGCTACAGAGGGCCAGGCTGGTAAAATACTGCCAGAATCCCCAAGACACTGGGTTTTGGGAAGGACAGACCACTGCTGCAGCTGTGTGCACAGGACTGAGATCAGGTGCTAGAGCCTGCTCTCATGAGTTGAGGAAGCAGATCAAGACCCCCAGCACATTCTTGTCTCATTCATCCTAGGTCCTGCTGTTACCCACCTGGGGGTTCAGCCGGGCCAGCTCCTCTATTTTCTGCCACATTTCTTCTCGTTCCTTCATCCTGAACCTTCCCCTGCAGAGAAAGAGAGAGAGCACAAGTGTGAACTCCCAGGGAAAGTGCAGCTTTCGCTCACAGGAAGACAAAAGCAAGAGACAGCAGAAAAGTGCAGGCAAGGGAAAGAGGGGCTCTGTCCTTCAGAGACCCCTAATTCTATCTACAGGTGAGATGTGGCAAGAAGTGGGGACAACACTGCGGCTAGGCAGGCACACTCCTCGCTCACCTCAGAGCACAGGGTGGCAGCAGTGGGCTGCACAGGTACTTTTTCCCTGGCTTTGTGCTGCAGGAGTGGACCAGACCGACTGGTTTCTGGAGTAAAGCAATGACACCAGTTTGGATGTCAAACACACATTTTCCTGATGCCCTACAGATGCAGAGGGACAAACTGCCATTTCCAATAGAGCTGGGGCTCAACTGCCCACAGTTCCTCTCCCTCTGGCCATAACACACCAGAGAGCTGCCCAAACCCCCAGGCACAGCTCTTGAACTKGGCACAGATTTTGGCACAGATCTTAAGTGACCGTTCAACCGGGCCACCCGTAAATCCCAGGGCAGTGAATGTTCCCTGCAAACAGAGGTGAGCATCCACCACTCCTTTTTATTTTATTCTACATTTTAAACATCTGCACTAAAAATCTCTGCTTTATTTCTAATTATTTGGCTTTCATCCCAGCTACTGGTCTCTCTAGTGCCCTATTTATACATGCTAAGGAAGTTCTTATACTCTGTAATCACCTCACACTCTTGAAATATATGCAAGAAAGGAGGCTAAAAATGAGAATGAAGCTGCCAAGCATTCAAGCAGCAGATTACTCCATCAGAAAACATAGGGTCAAAAAAACCCCCAAAAACCAATCCCCAACACCTCATTTTCTGACAAAGCTCTGGAGATCTCTGCAGGGGACTGTGACCAGGAGTTAGCACTGGTCTTCCCTAGCTCTTTCTTGCCTCATCCCCAATTTCTCCAGAATCCTTTTTAATGTCTGGTGAACAGAAAAATACATATTACTCCAATCTTGCCACTGGAAATGTAGACCAATATGTCTGTCCACAAAGACCCCCACATCATGAAGGCCACTGCCCCTCCAAAGCAATGTCTACTTTGCCGGTATCGTGTCTACTGCCATGCCATGTAAGGGTGTAACAAAGCTCATTTTGTTCAGCCAGACTACATCACAGTACTGGTCTGGTACCCAGTAAGCCAAGGGCACTCATCCAGTCATTCAAGTCCATGCATCTCCAGCACCGGTTCTTTCCTTTCAAATCACAAAAGCAGTCTGAATAGCATCAGGGAAGCCCTCCATTCCTCATCGCACTTTGAGATCCACCAGTTTACCCATCATGTGCTCAGCTGATATTGCAAAAGACCACCTTGCAAAGAGAATACCCCGTCTGACTAAGAGCAGTGCTTCTAAAAATCTGAAAGCTTTACACCTGTGATCATTCTTTTCAGCCAAACAAGTATTTCCAAAGAATGAAACAAAGTTTCATCTTTATTTTGATGCCACATTGACTTAACTGTAGAATTACAGCTGTCCAACATCCCTCTATAGAGGAAGCTTCCTCCCAACCTCATCAATCAGCCTGGCTTTACCCCTTTACACTAGGACATTTCCATTGCAGTTTATCTGAAGGTGTCACTCATCCACGTGAGTCTTTGGAGAATCCTACCTTTCTAAACAGCAATGCTTCACAGGACAGCGCTGAGTCTACGGGAGCAGCACCCCCAGCCCTGCTTTCTAGGTGATGTGCACCTCATCAGCTCCCTTCATTCCTGACCCCATTCCTAGCAGTATGAGAAAGCCACTGGCAGGACATTTGGAAAAGAGCAGCTATATTGGGACATATCTTCTCCTTCCCGCTGCTGTGGCCTACGCTGAAGGAGGCAAGGTAGCTGCTACCAGAGAGATGTCAGGTGCCAGGGTGGCCCCAGGGCATGTTGACACCACACTTCTTGAAAGGCAGTGTTCAAGGGTACGTTCAGGATAAGACACTATCTATCTGCCCCAACCTCCCCATTGTTTTCTGAAGGGTTCTGATAATTCAAACAGCTTCAAGATGTCTAGGGAGATTTGTAAGGTGCAGTCAGTCCATCTGCACTGAACTGTAGAGAGCCTCCCCACATGTCCCGGGGAGAGTCTGTCCCTCCATGACCAGCCTTGGCTGCAGCTGCACAGCCAGGGGTGCAGCGGTGACAGGCCTGAGCTGGCATGTCACTTGTAGGCATGGTAACTAATTAAAAACATGGCTAAGCCTTTTCTGAGCAGGCCTCTCAACATCTGGTCGCAGCCTAATTGTGTACCTACAAGCTCTCTCCTTTTCACTGTTTCACATTACTGGCTTTGTTCGCATGTGCAGTCCTTCCCACACATGCTATTTTCTAGTTCATAGCGCAAGGTCTCTAGTGGCTTATTGGGAAAACACTTCATAGGTCTCTCTTCCTTTTTCTGTCTATGCTAAAGAAGCCTCAGCATTTCAAACTCGCCAGTCTCACTGAAGAAGGCTAAGGTCCTGTGGAAAAAGCAAGGCATCGCAGAGTTAAAGGTCAATCCTGCATTACAGTGATCTAGCCAGCATTCCCACAAGCAGCCTTCAGCACACTGCTTTACTCCGGAGGCACTTGGCATCACAGCCTCACAGGTTTTTATTGGAAAAAAAAGTACTATTTCTACTCCGTTTAAAACGGCAATTGACTGCAATGCCACATTACTGTCCACCGACAGGCGTGGCCTGCAGTCAGCTCTGCCAGGGAGGCAGCAGAAATGAGCTGCAGATGCAGCGTGCCTTCTCCACTGGAAGGGAGGCAATGGGACCTGCTGCTCACCAGAACAGGTCGCAGCACTCTGCGGAAAGAAAAGCAGGTAGGGGAAGTGCAGGAATGGCATCCCAAACTCCGAGGCAGACTTCAGCTACGAAATGGTCTTGTTGCACTGGGGAGACACCACTAAACAACACTTTTTCCTGCCTGTGAAACATGCTTTTTCTAACACTGTTCATTCCAGCAATGACTTATTCTATTACACTCCAGAACATGCAGACACAGTGTTAAGTGCACACGGATTTGCTTATATTTCTTGGATATTTTAAAGACATGGAGGGAAAAGATGACATTTTCACAATGGACTTAAGCAAAGAACTCAGGCATACTGCTCTAGTAAACCCAGGTTTCTAATCCATCCTCCCAAGTGCATGCTCTTTTCCCCCACCATTGTCCTACATCCTGTCCAGTCCCCTGCCCGCCCCCAATCCAGCTCTTCAGTGTACCTCTGCTCAAAGTCTCTACCTCCTTTCTACCTCCTTGCCCAGACAAGCTGCTCTTCCCCCCCAGCCTGCTGTCCTACCCCATCCCCTTCTGCCACCGATTTCCCTTTCTAGTTGTTTCCAGCCTGTCCCTACAGACCTTTCACAACGTTATCTCCCAGCTCTAGCATCCCTTCAGAGGGGGACCTTTTCACAATTCTCAAGCCAGGAACAGCTGCTAATGCTGTGCTAGCGACAGCAGAGTTGAGCCTTCTTGTTTTCGCCCAGAAAGGCCTACTTAGCTGTGTCCCTGTGGCAGGGAAATCCCACTTAGCTGAGGAATTGTATCATGCTCACTGTAGGTAAATTCATCTCAGATTCAGCTGCTAAAAGACATTTTTACATCCCGCCCACCAAGCTTTCAATTGACATTTTACCAAATTTGGTTATCTAGGAGAGCAAAAGGTWTATCCTTGATAAAAACCCAACACAAGGTTTTCTGAAGCATAATTAGGTAGAGAGGCACTAGAGAAAAAAATCATCTTAACATGAGCAGAAAACAGTGTAGCTCTACCCATCCATTTCTTGGACAGTTCTGAGCTGCTTTGTTGGCCTTTTCCAGCCACACACCAATGCTGGGAACAGTCACCTTCAGCAGGYCGGCATGGGTAGTAGCTAAACAGGTAGAAAAAGCTCCTGATGGAAACACTAGGTAGATATCATAGCAAATGTGCTGTCACTGTGACTTAAAATATATGTGCAGACATTCACAGATGCCCTAGAATGGGGAAAAAAAAAATCTTGCTTGCTCCCAATTTAGATGTTAACAAAACCTTAATTTCTCCATATGCAGGTTACCCATCCCCAAGCTCTCAACATTGTTATTTATTACTATTTCACAAAACAACTGAAGGTATCCCAGTGCTCCCCACTGCCAGCAAGGGTTAGCCCTGCTCTCCCCACTGCCACCCTTGTGGCAGCTCTGGCTCATCCAGGAATGAGAAGCACTATTTTATGTCACTAAGTCAGCAGAAAACAGATCCAGGGGGAAAAAAAAAAAAGTTTCCTTCTAGCTTACTAAACTGACTCAGCTCATTAAGGCAAGTCATACAAGCACCAAAACCAGCACAAGGAAGCAGAAAAAGTGGTTTTTTCCTCTTTACAGCATCATGGCACAGGTACTTGCTGAGCTCAGATTTTATCCCCACCATTTGCTCTTTGAAATTCCAGGTATTATTCCATCTTTATTACTGGAAAACTGAAAGCGTCCTGTGGCACAAAAGGCGCATTAYGCCCATTGCAGCAAAGATCTTCAGAAGAGTCTTTCTAAAGCAGCAGGATTCCACTGGCGTCACTACAACATATACAAACTGGTAAATATTTCCAAGGCAGAGCATAAGCATCTCTGCAAAGCTGAGTATCCTCTACATTGCAATTTATCTCCTCATAAACTCTGTCGCTCTTTTCCAAGCTACCTGCTTCAGCAGAACTGAAAGGATTTTTATCAGGGCCCACATTTTACCTCTTCTTATCCCTACATATAGTTATTGCTGAGGAATCCTACTTTTTGACAAAATGATTTGCACCACCTTTCCATTTCCCCTCTGCCTACTGGCATCTACCATCTGTTACTGTACCCCAAGGAGACTCCAGGATGAGCTCAAGTTACTTGGCAAGAACCTTTTACTTACTTCTGCTTCTCTGCCTTGTATTGCTGCGTGCAGTCATCAAAAAGCTTTTGGTTCATCTCCATGAACAGTTTCAGTGCATTGTAGATCAGCCCATGGATTGTCCTGCAAAGAAATGAGGAAAGGAGAACAAGTCATGGTGGTATCCTCCAGGTTCTCAGCCCTGAGTTAGCACTAGCAGCACAGACAAGAGCTAACAGCAGCAGCAACTCATATACTACAGCTATGTGACAAAAGATTTTCACACAGTCCCAGCTCTTAGCGTGGGAAAACCCCCTCCACAAACACAGCAGAGACTATCGCACAGGGAGAAAGAGACAGAGAAGAAAGAGAAGACCACTGGGGCAGGTCTGCTCTGCTGTGGTCAGACTAATGAGTCCAAAACTATGCACTCACGCATTTAATTCTTGTAGTTAGAAACTGGAAAGGAAGGATGCTAGGTACCTGCTCAGGGCTGTTCTCAAGGGAGCTTTACCTAATCTAGCTTTAGTGCCTCCCACAGTTCACCTCGCATATACGCAAGGACTTTTTTGGGCTGCCCCRTATTCAGTCACAAGCTTTGTCACTGAGCTGCCCAAAACACAGACATTCAGCAGCCCTGTAGAGATGGGAACCAGCACAATGAATACCACAGAAGCAAAGCCGACTTTGTGTCAGCAATTTATGGATAGGTTGCACTGKGTGTGAGCTCTCTCTGGGACAAGGACTCTCCTGGGGAATAAAAACAAGTATTGAAGCTGTCTCTGAAATACCTGACCCAGAGGCAAAAGATGAGAGACTCAGTAGATTGAGCTCTGTGCCTCACCAGCTCTACAGATGGAATAAGGAAGAGAGCTACAGCCCTACTGGACTTATGCAGGCTGCCTGACAAAGTGTTGGAGTAGACGAGCTATGGGAAGGAAGAGGAGAATCTGAGGTACWCAACCTGCCCTGAGAAGATGTGGCTAGTGCTAAAACAAAGACAAGGAGAAATAAGAGGAAAACACCTTCAGGACTTCTTCTGCCATACCACTGGGAAGGAGGCAAGAAGAAAAGACAGAAAAGCAGAATCATGCATCTTGACTGGGGCAAGAAGGAAACAGAACTGGTGAAAGGTTTCAGACAAGAACATAAAGTCCTCTTCTGAACTCTGATCAGAAGGGGCAGTAACACTGAGCGAGAGCGTGTCTGTGCGCATCTGCCCGCACGCACACGTGCATATGTGCACACACATCATATGTGTGTGTGCATGCATGTGCCCGCCTGCATACGCATGTGCCTGTTGGTGCACATGTGTGCGTATCTGGGTGTTTGTGTGCGTTCATGTCTGCGCGTCTGTGTCTACCCCAGTCTTTAGAGCACTCTTGACTGGTGGCTCAAGTCTGTGCTTCCTGATACAATGAAGAGAAGGAAGCAGTCAAACAGCAGACCAGTGGGGAGCTCTCTGCAAACAAGTTCCACCTCACAACCCTGTCTTTGCTACCACAGTATACTCCTATACCCCTGGACTCRCCCAGCCTCCCTAGAATTAATTATTTTGCTTTTTTCCACCCTCTAGAATAGGGGAAGATGACTTTTTTTTTTGTCTTCTTATGGTTTTTGCCAGAAGATTTTAGGATCTCGGCTGTGTACTAGGTATTTTTAGCTAATTCATTAAAAGGAAGCGAGTTTTACAACTTGAATTAACCAGGTAAGGAATCAACTGAAGAAGCAGTCAGAAGAAAGGAAGTTGATGGGAGAACCATAAAACAAGACTAGTATTGAGGAATCAGACACAGAGGGCAATAATTTGACATGGGACATCTGCCCCGTTAGTTCTGCTTTCTCCGTTCTTCCTGTGCTCAATGAGTCAGGCACTGCATTAGCCAAGGTCTCTGGTCACGGAGAGCATATGGGTGATCATTAGTTAACAAGCAGCCAGAAGTTGGCTGGAAAACCTACTGCACACCTCCAAGAGACTGGCAGCATTAGTGATATGCAGGTATCAAACTCTGGCTAGACTCAATGGTCCCAAGGCAGGTCATTGCAGGCACCTGACCCCTTGCAGAAGCAGGCCACCGTGGTCTGCTGTGGCACTTTTCCATGCTGATACTACTGTCCTCTGGCTCAGCACCTGGTGTCACCGAGCGCCATGCGTCATTGCACTGTAGCAGCATGCCCCAAGATCGCTAGTAGGTCAAGCAATCCTGCATGCACAGCAAGTGCCAGGGCATGCGGAAAGACCTACTTGTTCCAGTGACTCTTGGAGTTCTTGTAGAGCGCTGGAAACATGATCGGGAGAATTTTGGCTGCGTTATCGCTGATCAGGCTCATGATATATTCGTTGTTCCAATAGTACAGCGCTCGCTCTGCCACCTGCAGTGGGAGAGAAAGCCATCCTTGGAGAGGCTCCTTCCAGTAACGCCTGTGGTGCACAAGGAAACTGTGCAGTGCTGAGACCAGAGCTTGCCACCACCCAGCCGAGGAGCAAATGCTTCCCCACAGCGCAGGCAGCAGGGCTGACCTTCGCCAACTTCTACAAGGCCATTCATCCCTGCCGCCCAGCCTTCTTTCCCTTAGCCTCTGTCAGACACTTTCTCACTTTCCTGGGGAAAACTTCACGTTCTTGACTAGGCAAGCCTACCATCGATATGATGACTCCAACACCCTTTACACAACACTTGAGGACAGTAATGTCATCCACTCCAGGTCCCAGCTCAGACTAGCTCCAAGCCTCCTTTGTTTCCTCAGACTGTCCTTTGTAAAGCTCCATTCCTCCCATTCCTCCCTGGCCTTCCCCACAACAGAGTCTCTCCGCGCTTCAGAGCATGCTTCAGTCACCAGGCCCACAATTCATCCCCCTGGTTTAGTAAGGGTGAAAATATGGAAAATCTTGGGGCAGCCATCCTGCTCTAACAAGACAAACAAGTCTAACAAGTTTCCACATAGTGATAGATTCAACCACAATTCTTCATATTTAACCACAAATCTGGGCAATGCAGATCACCAGGCTAATTTCTGCATTTAGCGCTAGCTTGAGAATGGCTTAAAAACCTAGGAAGAGAGACATCCAGTCTCAGTTTTATATTTCAGATGATGGAGAACTCACTATATCCCCTTAACGTATTGTTCCACATGAGTAAACGAAGTGAAACTCACCTCGTGTTCACTTACCTAGCATTGATTTCCAGCTATTGGATCTTGTTAAGTCTTTGCTAGATTAACACACAATCCACTCCTCAGAGAAAACTCTCCCCCACCAAGGTGTTCAGACTTACCAAGAAGTCAATTCCTATTTTAGCTCTCAGACAAGCTGCAGACACAGAGATTGTTCAGCCTGACTGTACAGGACACCTTTGGGGTTAATTTTCCTAGGCTGTAAAGTGTTTGCACCTTCTCCAGGTTTTTCAGTCTTGTTTTTCAAAGAGTTGGCAGCAGATGAGGGCTGCTATCAAGTACAGGATGCCTCTCCTCCAGCCTTTACCCTACTTTATTCAAGCTCCTTAGTTCCCTGTGGTAGCTCCTTCCACGCCCAAAGGTCATGTTAGTCCTTTGGTTCCCATCACCACACCAGTAATCCATGTCCAGCTGGTTTCCATCAGGCTCCCCCAGTCCTATCCAGGAAACAGTGATCTTTTACATACACACGTGACCTAGACTGACCTCATTTTTGGCTTGTAAACACATGACTTTGTACCTCTCTGTACCAAAAGACAGACTGAAGCCGGTCTGCCTCACTGTGCAGTCACACTCACTCTGGGGGAGGGCCATGTCACTATTTAACACCCCATCCATACCTGCGTCAGCCACATGTTTCACCAGCAAGCTATCTTCTTCCTGGGCACTCTTCATGGCAACCTAAACCAGTGAGCCAAGAACACCTGCTAGGAGCTACTAGCAGGTCCTACCACCCTGGACATTTTAAACCTTAAGACTACCAGCCACAGAGATTGTTTTAGCCTGGTACCACCGCCAGCTTCCCTTCAGTGGGAACAAGGAAGAAGTAGACTCTAGCACTTTTTCAGTATACCTCACTCTTTACCACCTACACCAAAATAATACAAAGTACCTTCTCTGCACACTGTCTCTTTGGTTGGCCTCCCTCCAATACTGCAGCCAGCTTGGTTTTACTGCAACAGGGTGACACTGCATGGATCTCCTCTATGTTTGCTAGCCAAAACAGGAGGTGGCAGAGCACCTCTGCTCCAGCTCCAGCCTGCTGCAATACACGGTGTTGAATAGCACAGTGCAGCAGGAGGGGCTCCACCGATCCGCTTTGTTTTCTCTTTGGATGAACTTGCTCTATGGTTGTGGTGAGGATTCTCACCGCCTCCCACCACATGTCACCCCAATACTCACCCTGGTCACACCTCCATGTGCCACTGATCCACAAAGACAAGCCCAAAAGCTGTGGTGTCACCCTCACGTCCCAAGTGGGTTACAAGCCAGTGCCCTATCCCCTCCCTGAGCTGCAACCCACCTGGAAATGTGGGCTGGAGACACACTTGGCCAACTGCCTGAACAAGGGCTCCATAACTTTCACAAACTCAGATGGCTCAATCACGTCCAGGATCTCCTCCAGCTCATTTAAAAACATCACCTCCTTGGGACTGTGAGTTTTCGGCCAGAACTTCAGCAAGCCCACAATCACCTGAGTGGGGAGGGTACAGAGACAGTGTTAGAGGCTGAAAGTTAACACCAGCTGTGAAATAATTTTTTAAGGGTCTGGTCACCACAGCAGAGGGGAGGAAGTAACAGAAGAGACTTTCTCAGAAAGTCAGGGTGGATTACCAGGGAAGAAAGAATAGAAGAGCCCAAACTCTGCCAAGTTACACGCAAGACAGCAGCACTGCCCAGGCTGCTACGATTCTGTACTACAAGCACAAAGCTTAGAACCACTTTTTTCCCCAAATACAGCTTAACACGGAAGGCTCAAACCAGAGTGGGCAGCAGCTGGCAGATGGTGCAGAGCAACCATGGAAGATCAACTAATAAAATTGGAAATGCTATGGAGAAGGTCACTGAGGAATCATTATTCAATACACTGCAGAGCTTGAACACTGGGGAGCACCCAATAAATAATGCAATGGATGGGTTTGGGACAAGGAAAAGGAAGTACCATTTCACACAAAAGTAATTGGATTACGGAGCTTATTCTTGCAAGACTTTGTGAAGACTCAAACTCCAAACAGACTCCAGAAGGGAGTAGACAAGTTTATGGAGGTTACACCTAATGGTGATAATTAAATATGACACTGTAGGTGCAACTTCTGGCTGAGTAAAATATTGCTTACAAGATACTGAAAGAATATACTAGGGGAAGGTCTATATCCCACCTGATTTTATTTATTTATTTTTAATATTGCTTCCTTCCCTACCCATCTGCTTCTAGACACAGTCAAAGGCAGGATCCAAGATCCTGCAGACCTTCACTCTGTTGGAGCCATTGATACGGCATTTACAGAAATGCTAACTCTGCAGACACTAGATTCATACACAACTGGCRGTAGGAGTTGCTCTTTCAAACTCTGTGTACTTCAGCAACCTGATCCTGAAGCCAGCACTCAAGAGGAAGTTCACAGCAGTGGAGGGACAGTAGCGGGCAATGCAACAGCAAGATTAGAAACATCTGAGCATTATGTTTCCACCAGCTTAAGGCTTGAGAAGCCAACAGTTTGGTATCCTCAGTGTTTGTCATTACTCAGGTCTGCCATTCAGGCAAGAGTTAGCTTCAGTGACTCAGATGTAACTTCTCCTACAGCTAAGGCGGTGCGAGGTGTGTCGAGTCTGTCTTTGCTATTACTGAGCACATCTGAGGCCTTGCTCACCTGGCAGTCATTCAGACTGCTGTTAACGCAAGAGCTACCATGTCAAGCCTTGCTGAGCAAGCTTCTGGGAGGCCCACTCTAAGCGAGTGTGGACCTAGCAAGTGATCTGGCCTCCTTCCAGCACTGGTGGCAACATCCTCTAGTGCATTCAGAGCCTTGCTGATGCACAAGCCCTGTAATTCTTCAAGACTTCAACAACCCCAGGCATCTCGGGAGTCTATTCAAAACCTTCACAAGCAGGATGCTTTAACAGGACACAACATGTGGCAATATGGCCTTGGTATGTCTAGTTGAGACCCAACGCAACACCCACTGAAGGTAATGAAATTGGGTCATCCCACTGCTTTCCACAAGCACCAAACCAGAACTGGGTCTCTAATCCAGGAGCCACTAACCCATTACCCAGGAAGCAGTGATGAACTATGGAGCTTTACTATTTGAATAAGCCACAAAATGAATCCTGGAAATATTGACAGATTTCTGTTTCCCTCTTCTCCCTCACCCTACAGTAAGTGCTTTGGCAGGAGGCTGTTGGGCTGGATGTCAGCCACAGGAAGTACTCAGCATGATCAGGAAGCTACTTTACGCAGTTTGTTTCAGAGCAGGCTTTTGGGAACACAGGAAATGGAGGACCCACATTTAAAGGAAAAGCTGGGAGGTCTGCTTCAGCACTGCTGGTGTCAGAGCTGAGGAGCCAGAAAGCTGACAACAGCTGACCAGCTTCCACCAAGCAGTCAGGCTCACCACGAACACACACATTTCAGCCAGAGAACAGAACGACCTCAGCTAGCATTACTCATTAAAATGCTCACGCTTTCTGGTGCTCCCTGCTACAGTGACACAAGCACGCATTCTATGGCCATCTGCTGTTTTGAGGCTGTGAAGCTCAGCTCTGTAGAAGACATTTCCTGGCCTGCAGTGGGTGGAAAAACACTTGTCTCCTGCTTGCACCCTCTGCCAAGCCAGCATATAGCCTGGTTAACACTGCAGGTCTGAGCAGCCAGTAACTGGAATATGTGAGGTCCCCATCTACACTGCTCACACATTTTAGAACCTGCTGTTTCCCAGAGCGCTACATCCTGAAGGCAAATGCATCTACAATGTGACTTAACACTATGGAGGTAACAAACTGATGCTAGAGCAGGAAGGAGAATACTTTCATCAAGGAACAGTGGCTTGCCTAAGTAGACCTTTGTGTCCCAGGTTTCTAACCTCATCTCCACAGTTTTTCAGGCAACTCCAGCAGTCTGGAGTGAACTCTTACTATTTCAGGGTCCACAGGAGCTCACACTGGTTCCATCAGATATCAGATGGACACGTGTTTTGACAGCAGCATCTGTCACTAGCTGAAAGCTCTGCCCTGAAAGGACGACTTGGTATACTGTTCCTTCTGCTACACCAAGATCCAAAGCACAAAGGAAGACTATAGCCCACCTTCCTGAACCTTCCAGGAGAGAATGCTAAAGGCTTGCACATGAGCAGCACAGCCCCTTCTGCCCACAGGGTACCAGGCAAACCCAGTAAACAATCCAGTTGACTCCCAGCCTCTTTAGCCTTTTTTCACCCTTGCTGTACTCTAAGGAAGCCGTGAAGCTTTTTGGGACTTGACTGACACATAGAGGTTAAGCAAGGTTACTCACTGGCTCTGTCAAGCTGCTGTCTTTCTCCAAGAACTGTACAACACAGTACGCCAACTGTAGGAAAAAAACATGGCAAGATTAGAGCTTCCTCAAGTGTACCTAAGATTAAAGTGCCACCACCACCCTAGGCTGGAAGTCACATTATGCCCTCCACAGTGTGTGTGATGAGCAGACAGTTGCAGCTCCAAACAAATCCAGTTCGTCTGATGGCAAGTGAAGGCTCTAAGACCAAGCAGGCAAGGCCTGAGCTCAGGACATTCGTGCAGCATAAAGGATAAAACTTGAGCCACCTAGAGCAGTCCGCAGCTAATACATTCAAATGCAAGCACACATGGGAAGGAACAAACCTATCGCAAAGCCCTGCCCTATAAAAAAAAGGCTGGGAGAACAGACATCACTGCTCAGTACCCATACTTTTTCACCTCCTAGCCTGAGTGCTGATCTTCTCTACTTTTCTATTATGTATTCTAAATTGCAAGAAATTAATGTCTATACCAGCCTAGCAGCCCAGCACACTGATTTCTCCGCATATCTCAGCAGTGACTAACAGCTGACACACCACATGCACAGGTTGATGACTGCAGCTTGGAATTTTACCTCTCTGGTTTCAGCAGGGCCCCAATATTTCACAAACTTCCAGCACAGAAAGGCAAAGCAGGCCACAGCATTAAGTTAGCAGGAAATGGCAGGATACCCTCCTATCAGCCAGTGGCAAAAAGCACAAACCTAAACATACAGGCGCAGGCACCACAAGGCTGGGACAAACCACTGCAGTAAGAGACTAGTGCAGAGCCCAAAACATCTCACAGCAAGAACTTTGTACAACACAGTAATGCAGCCCAGTGAATAGCTATAAGCAAGCCTGAACAACGGCTTTTGCAAGAATCGCATTCTGCCCTGGGAACTTGAAGCACTTCTCACCTGCGGGTGGTAGACACTGAGAGACTTCACCTTGTGCAGTGGTAACAAGACTCTGATGAGGAACATCTTGTGCTCTTCCTTCAGAGGCAAAGCAAACCCATTGATTATGCTGAGAAGAAACAAGAGTCTTGTTAACATCTTTACCCAGCAGAAATACAGTATCTCTCACCTCAGAAGAATCAGTGGCTTGCCCTAGCTCTCATTAGTCACTTGAGAAAGCACCCACCAGAAGAAGTGTGGTTGCTGGGGCCCAACCTGCATACCATGCTCAGCGAGAGTGTTTCCTCAGCAAGCATGGCAGGGAAACGCCTCTGATGGGGCCTGGGCTCTGCTCTGTCCTGTGCCAGGCTGAGCCCACACACACTTAAGCAGAACCTCTGAGGAAGGCCAGCACAGACGCAGCCCAGTCCTCGAGGCTTGTACTTTACAGAACAGGAGGGTGGCGGCATAAAAGAAGGCTGCAAACAAAAGGGCAGTTGAAGCCATGGAGAAGGCTGCCCACTGCTAAGGCTTCTCAGGGCTGTGAGGAACTCTTCTCTTTTACTGCCTGCTGAAGCAAGACAGCAAGTGTGACTGGACTCAAACTCAAAAGAACAGGAGACAAATCTGGGGAGGAGAAGGCTACCACTGCATTTATCAGCAGGCTGGAGAGTACTTTCACTGTGTGCTTCGTCAGATTGAGGTCCTCTGGAAGAGGTGGCTCCTACAAGAACTGCTGAAGGAAGGCACTGCCAGCTAACGCAGCACGCTGGGCTGGGAGATCTCACTCGGTGTGGGCCCTCTAGGACTTCCAAAAGTGCCCTTACCTTCCCAGGATCTCCAGCAGCTCTGCAATCCCATTATGGTGCTCTGTTTCATAGATGAACCTAAAGGGAAGAGAAGAATGAGAGGTTCTTGCCAAACGCTGGATACAGTTTGATAAGCAAAAGGAAGGAAAAACACTGGAGACAGGGAGTTTCCTAGCAAATAACAGAACTCCAAGGTGTAAGAGACAGAAGCAAATAAATTCATGGCCCCCAGATCAGCTAAAGCTCACAGGTCCCAACATTTTCTATGTGCGCTGAAGACAGCACTATCACGTCCACACTGCTCTTAAGCACAGGTGAATGCTATCCCTACCAAAGTAGTGTGACATAACTGAGTCACTTAGCTAATCACAGTCTGGATCAGAGAGAATCACAGCCTAGTGCCCCAAATTTATCTCACTGGATTGTCCCACTCACTCACTAGGCCAGTGGCACTAAGTAACATCTCACCTGTAAAATATATTGTTGATCTGCCGCCTCACATATGCTCGCAGACCCAGGAACTTTCCATAGATCCTGTGCAGAATAGTCTTTAGGAAGTCTCGTTCTCTGGGGTCTTCACTGTCAAAGAGATCCAGCAGCTGTGGGGAGAGAAATTCAGTCAATGTCTGCATGCTGCCTGTCTGGACAAAGCTACCAGCAACACTGGGCACTGCTCCTGCTCGGCAAAAGTGGCTGTTTCGCTTGAGTGATGCCTTTAGCACCCTGAGCACAGTGGTCACTTCCCTGAAACATGCAGCCTCCTAGTCACAAGCTGGAACCATCTGCACTTCTTTCGTCTTTGGAAGCACAATGATGGCCTGCACACTCTACAAAGCTGCGTGTCCCCGCATTTCCCCTGCAAGGCCGCCAGTGCCCCTCTCCACCTGTACAATGAGTGATGAGTTCCAGGGACTAGAGCTTGCRCACACTCTTGCCCTGCACAGAGAATTCTGGCTCATTCAAGACTAGGCAAAGGAAAAAAGAAAATCCACATCATCAAGCACCTGCCRACAAAGCTGGACTGTTTGCATAACACCTTGACCAAAATCTGCTGCATGTCCTTCATAAAGGTGGTGCACAGCGGCAGGGGCAATGATTACTTACAGATAGTACAAACTTCTGGTCAATGTATTTCTTGGCTACATTTGGTTGAAAGTCAGGCGATTCCAGGAACCGGAGGAAGAACTCATACACCAGCTATGGGGGGAGAAGGAGAGATCGCTTAGAAATCCCCCCGTCCTCTCACCAGTGTTTACTTCAGATTTTAAATGTTTTCCTTCTCCTTAAGGATTCGGGGAAAGGCTGGGAAGCCTGAACAGGAGCACAGAAAACACAGGAACCTGTGTTTCCCCACCCAGTGGGATCAACTCAACTGCCCTTGCTCTGATGGGCAGGCTGCCAGAGGCACATAACTGCCCAAGTCTGCATGAGATGTCATCACATCAGGTCCCACCAAAGACAACAGCCACCTACTCAGATGAAGACACTAGGCCTGGGAAACTCTTCTCCCACCTTCAGCCCACGTCTCTACGGAGAACAGAAACCTCCAGAGGAGATGGCAAAGGCTCAGGCTTCATTGGAAGCCCCTGAGACACACCAAGGAAGAACAGAAAAGCAGATAAATGAAACGGACCCCAGGAAAACACGYTGTGCCCTCTGCCTCCTGGGGACTGACTCCAGATTGGCTTGGCACCGCTAAGCCATGCGAGCTGCATGCTGTGTCCCAGTTGGACAACAAAGGGCAGCTTGCTTTAAGAAGGCTGTCAGTGCAGAAACAGCAACTTCTGGTCCTGCTGTCCTCCTAGAGGGATGAGTCCATGCCGGGGCTGACCCTGCCTAGTGCTTCTGAGGGACCACTAAGCCAAACAAGAGCGCTGCATCCCAAAGGTCTGACTCTGGAGTTGAAGGAGCTATGGGGCCACCCATCCACAGGTAGGGCCCAGCTGCCAAGGATAGCAGCACAGAAAAAAACTGAGGTGATGACCAAAAGACTCAGCACACACTTGCCACAAATCCATGCTGGCTGCTGCTGACTTAACCCGAGAAACAAATGCTTCCTAGCATTCATAGCACTCTGGTGCTGAGGTCACGCCATTTCTATCGATGCTCACATCCCTATGTCAACCTCAGCAGTGAGAAGTGATTAACCACTGCTGCAGAACTGCACCTTATTTACCTTATTTCCTCTCTGTATTTTCTGCTTCATTCTGCAGTGCCCGGCTCTTGTTCTGCCTTTGTCTGCTTGACAACATGACCCTGTACAAGTGCCTGGGGGGACCCCCATAAGCTTACCTCCTGACTTCCACTGCTGAGCTCTGCTAAACCATGCTCACTGTTGCTTTCATAACCCTTTTCACCTAGTTTTGTCTTAAAGTCTATTTCCCAGGACACACAGCCTAATGAAAAGATCCTTGGCTCCCTTCCCCTCTTCCTCCCTTCCAGTTCCCTATCTTTTCTGGTCAAACGTTTGCTCCCAGTTAACGCAACTGAATTACATCCAGCATGCTGGAGACATGTTAGCAGATGCCAGCACAGGCTTTGCTTCGGTACCAAGCATGCCCATGCGCCTCCCAGGGAGCTGGGCAAGGAGAGGAGCACTGAAGCAGACAGGGGTGCTGTCTCCAATGCTGCTGAAGCCCAGAGGATGAGGGCTCTTGAGCCTTTGGGAAGGACATTAACACTGCTGGGAATTGCTTCTTACATAGGCAATATGGCACAACTCCCTCACTCCCAGTAAAGTGTTCACTCCCAGCCTACCTCAGGGCCACGTGGGACTACAGCCACCTGCAGGTGAACGTTGCACACAGCCATCAGCCTGTTTCCAGGACACCCTTGCTGCCTGCATTGCCTGCAAACCACCTCTGACCCATGGGTGGCAGGCCTGGTCTCTCCCCGTCCCCGCATCAGCAACCCTCGCAGGCTGGGGAAGCAGCCAGCGGCAGGGCTGGCAGGCTCCAGCACTACATGGACTCTCAACTTCCTGGAGATCTATAGCCTCCCCCCCTTCTCACCTGAAGGTGCGGCCAGGCAGCCTCTAATGTAGGCTCATCTTCCTCAGGGTCAAACTCCGCGCCTGTGGGATTGGATGATGGCGGGAGTGTCCGGAAGAGGTTCACTGAAAACTGAGGTGAGTGAAAAGGTGTATGAATGACATCCCTGCATCTCGCGATGGTCCTCCCCATACCAAATCCTTCACTGCAGAGCAACACATTGTGATTTGCCACAGCTGTGCCCACAAACAGATCCCTTCCTAGAGGCTGTAGGATTACAGTCTGCATATGAACTCCACAAGTGCAGTCTCTGCCGGAGACAAGAGCTTCCACCTCTTCCTACACCAGGCACTATCACCCCCCCCTCCTTTTTCTCTTTCTGGGGGTGGGCAGGTGATAAGGAATGGGTAGGACTGGGGTCACACTCCTCTCTGACAAATCCCTATCCCCTCCTCCCCGCCATGCTTCTGAACAGTCCCTATTTCTTGGGCACACAAGCACGTACTGGCCCCATGCCCTACCATGATAACAGCTTCAGGATAGATGGCCTCAGTGACAACATCACGGTTGTGTGTGATGTATTCCACCATCTCGTTGAGACCTGCTCGCTTCACCTCCTTGAACTTCAGGTCACTGAGGGGGTCAGAGATGAAGTCAAAAAGCACGCAGCACTGCCGCAGCTTCTGGATGAAAAGCTCTTCTCGTTCGTGTGGAGGAGCATCTGTCAGAGAAAGCAGGGACATCTGTCCTTGGAGATCGGCAGAACATCTTCCTGGTTTGCCCGGGTATCAGTGTGGTTTGCTCCCTGTCCTGCATTCCCCCTCCCCTGTCACAGTCCCCCCTGAGCTGGTGGGGGAAGAGGAAGAGGCAGTGTTATCCCTGCTATGGAGATGGGACAGTGGAAGCAGAGGGATTCCAAGGCCTCTGGAGCAACTATCCCATAAGGCGATTTCAAACATGGTAGTGGTTTCTGATCTGATAAGCATTGATCCCTTCCCAGTACAGGGAAAAGGAACTGTAAAAGGAACTCACTTAACTAGCACCCATCACACACCCGTGACACCCATGCCCTGCACACTACAGTCACAAAAGGAGCTGGGCAGAGCACACTGTAGGCTAACTGTCCTCCCAGAGAGCAGCCCAGAAGAGAGGGGCCAAGGTGGCAGAGGCCTTATATTAACAGCATTCTCTTTTTGATATGTTGCCACTGGAAACCATGCACTGTTAAGGCCAATCAGGCAAACTTACCTCTTGCTTGCAGAACGGCTGCTGAGCTGCAAGGCAGTCACCCTTCCTGAAAGGACTGTCTGTTTCTGTGGGCAATGTCAGCAACGGGTCTGGCTGAGTGACTGCTGAAAATGCTTTCTCCTTGTCCACACTTAAGTCATGTTTAATTGCACCATTATGTAGACTAACTGCTAATGCTGGGTAATTGCCCTAATGTGGACAAGTTCAATAGCACTACCATAATTTGCAATGGAAACACAAGAAGGAGGAGGAGGCCTGGTCCTCTCCCAGGAACGGGTGGCTGTAGGAACCAAGAGCAGTCTGCACCAAGGTCTCTGCACTTCACCACCTTCCTGCACAACCTGCTGAAGAACCTGAGGCAATCCTAAGTACATATAAGCATGAGGGTTTAAATCAGTTCAAATGGGAAGGTAAGTACTGAAGTTCGCATTCAGACTCCTCCTTTTCTTTTAGGCTATCCATCAATTCTCAATCTGCTGCCAAGCCAAGCACCTTTCCCAGAGCCATCCCTGCCACACTGCCRGCAGGAGGATAGCAGGACACTGCCAGGGTCGCTTTGGGAAGAGCCCTTACACCACCACACTCTGCCTGGAGAAGGTGTAGCTTGTCATGCAGGTCACCCCCACCCCACAACTTCTTTACCTTTAAGGGCTGGGAGCTTTTGCAGTTCCCGGTTTTTACTCAGATTGAAGCGAGAAGAGCTGTGCCGGCGCTCCTTCTTCACAATCTGGGGTCCCCCCGAGTACTTAATCTTATTCAGCTGGGTTGGTGGGGGAGCGCTGTTACTGGGCCGCTTATTTGAAGTTGGCTGCTGCTGCTGCTGCTGCTGCGGCGGCTGCTGCTGCGGCTGCTGCGGCGGCTGCTGCGGCGGCTGCTGCTGCGGCTGCTGGGCCTGATGAGGGAGAAGAGAGTAAAACAACTCATAAGCTTTTACCTACAAGTCTCACAAGGAATCAGATACCGTCAGCATCTTCTTGGACTGAAGAAACCGGGCACGTTTTTCACTGTTGCACTTGCAATTCAGTGCATCTCGCCCACTCCTGCAGGGCTCCATTGGTTGCATTTGCAGCATACCTGCAAAGTGAACATCAGTTTTACTCATATCAGCGAGGTACCACAAAGACACCAGAGCCTCTCACCACACTGGGTGCTACGGATATGGAAAGCAAAGCCACGTCTTGAAACAAGTTACAGGAGTTTGTTGACACAAAAAAGCAGAAATAAGAACTTTCCATGGTCCAAACAGAAATCTCAGTGTTCCGCTGCCTCTGATTACAGCACTCTGTACAACCCACAGCAAACAAGTTTTGAAAACTAGCAAGTTGCTTCCTTACCCTTGTGCAGGGAACCACCCGGGAAAAAGCAGAGCAGTGTGTAGTACAGAGCAGACATGATGGCCCTGGAAAGGCAATAGTGAAGACCACTAAAATCACTACTGCATCCACAGACCAAGAGCTGCTAGTCTACGAACGACACAGGCCATACCCAAACCTTAAGTCCCAGGCTGTGGGCTTTCCCAACCCATCCTGGCTGCTCCCTCCATCTCTGCCTTGTCTCAGCCTCACTGCTGTCTGGACTTCTCCTGTCGACTTGCTTTTTCCACATCACCCCTTTTAGCCACACAAACTCTTTGCCTGCACTTTCCTCCAGCAGACATCCTCTCCACTTCATGCTTGTTAAACAGCACTTACAGAGGCACTTTATTTTTTTTTAGAAGGTGATCAGAAACTCAACCCAGTGTTTGCTCAGCTCAGCTCTGTTCTGTTCTGACCTTGCTGAAGCTCTGCTGGTTCAAGTCCCGCTTGGATCATAATGGCTTAATAACTCACCCTTTAACACTACACTGACCCAACTCATGCAAAACTTAATACGGAAGAGGGCAACATCCCACCAGCAAGCCTATAGCAGAGGGCTCAGCTGGAGACAGCTCTCAGCCTACTCTGGCTCTGCTGCATGAGCCCAGCAACACTCCCTTCCTCAGCTCTGCCACCTCCTTCCCGCTGGCACATGAAGCCAAGGAGCTGCAGGGTGAACCTGTTTAGGGCACAACAGGGATAGCACAATGGATGGGGAGCAGAGGTGGGTGAAATCCTTGGACATCACCCTCTCCTTCCCCCATAAACTCCCAGCTGCCACATACAGCACAGCGGTACAAACGCACACCTCCCCGGAACACCGACCAGCACAATCTTGAGGGAAATCACCAGCAGTGCAGAAGCTCATCAGAGCTCTCCTCCACATGAGATATGACCAGTCTCTTCCTGTGAGGAGCAGCTCAGCTGCAGCTTACCCTGCACAGTCCTTACCCTGAACTGAGTCCTGATGGTTTCCAAAGAGGTGCAGCACAGCACCACAGCGCAAGAGCAAGAGTTACAGCACCCGCAGCACGTGGGGAGGCAGCAAGGTAGGAATAGGGAAAGCTGCCTACAAGGAGACAGTGCTCTACAGATTAGGATCTGTAGAGCAAGTGCAAAGACTCCCTGTGAAAAACAGCGCCCAACACGAAACACCAATTGTTTTGTCAAGCCATTACTTTGAACCAGAAATCAGAAATATTTCGCTTCTGGTCTGGTTCTGCTTGAAGGAAATCTTAAGTGGTTCTGTTTCAAGCTCAGCTCCAATCCAAAGTGTGGGGAGACAAGATTTGAACTTTCTTCAGTTTAGATTTGATATGATTCCTTTCATGGAGCAGCACTGTCCCACGATGAGAGGAGGGAGCAAGATGAGCTTGTGATGAAAACAGCTGTGTCTGCCAGACAAAGCAGGCCCAGACTACAAACTGGAGGCAACTGATCCTGAACAGTGGTCTCGCCTCAGTTAAGTCAGGCTGAATCCTTGCTGGCAACCTTCCAAGAGTGAGAAGTTCATTCCTCACCCTGAATATTTGGGTATCAGGGCAGCATGAGCCAGTCAGATGTTGTCCAGACGCTTTTGGGAAGGCTAGTCCTCTACTCTGCATCACTCTCCTTCCACAGGGAAGAAAGGCAAAATCTGAATGCTGAGCCACCGCGGAGAAAAGATGGTACAGAGAGAAACGAAAGATGCATCGGCAGCCTCACAGGTAACACTGAGGGAAGCAGGACACATGGGTCATCCTAGCTGATGGGACATGCCTGTGCACTCCCCACCCACCCAGAAATGCCACAGGCAAATGTTCTGAGCATGGTGTGTGTACTGCATGCTAACAGGCTGCGGCCACACTGCCTTCATCAGGGGTCTGGAAAAGTCCTTACCACCAGCTCCTACAGTCTTCAACAGCTGGCATGAAGAAAGACAAAACACAGCTTCAGGTTTAGCTTAGTTATTTAAGAAACAGAAATACACATTCAAAAATCACAAAACCGAGTTCGCTAGAGAAAATCCAATGATGGGGGAGGTCAGTGCTCAGAGGGTTTTAGGATGGATTGCTTCTATATGGACTTTCTGGCATCAAGCTGAATATTTGCTTTCAGGAGGTGCCTCCTGTGGCAGGCCTGCTGTCCTTCTGCCTTCAACACCTTCTACCTTGACCACATGAATCGAAGAGGCTTGTTTTAAGTTTCCTAACACTTTCTTCTCTGAAGTTTCCATCCCTGAAAACACAGCAGACTGCTAAAACTGAAAGCTTTTCTCTTAATGCACAGGTATCAACCTCACAGACTGTTTCTCTGACATCAACATCAGCTGACCACTACACGGCTGCAGGCACACATCTACCTGATCAGGCTCAGCCCCTTCCTGACAGGCAGGGCTCACACCACCACAGCAAAGCCAGCTGCTTGGGAGACACTGTTTGGCAGCGGCTGTTCCGCTGCACGTGCTGAAGTGACCGGAGAACAGCACAAAGCTGTTCGCCCAAGCGCGGTGCAGCAGCCCCACCTTTCCCGCTGCAGTGGAGCGGCTACCCATGCCAACAGGACAGGCCAGCCCCCATTGCAACTGCGTTCGAACTCCCGCAAGCACAGGCTCCCTGGCTTCATAGCACTTCCTCCCCACTCGTTCCCACCACCTCTCCTCCTTGCTAGGAACTTGCCTGCACAAGTCAATGAGCCCCAGGCCCTGGGCTTGCTCCGTGCCATTTCTCTTCCCCCGGGGCTCCCAGGGACAGAGACCCTCTTCCCCCAGCCACCCTGAGCTGTGCCAGCTTCTCCTCCGCTCTCCTACCCATGCATGACCTCACCTCTGCAGGCACTCCTACCGCGGCTGGGTGCATCGCCACTCGGAAAGCCCTTCTGCCTCACTGGTCCCTTGAGCATCCCCCGCTTGCTAAGCTTCTCAGCTCCTCCTCCTCAGATGACTCTTCCCTTCCCATCCCTCAAGTCAGTACCTGCTCTCTTTGTCTGCTGTTACACAGCTTCCCTATTAAAATCAAGCTCTCTGCCTCAGAAGTAACATCAGCACACTGTAACGCCTGTCTCTGAATAATGAACTCCAGGTACTGCAGTAACAAGCCCCATGGAGATATCTGCAAAACACGTAATACAGCAGCTCAGTGAAAAGGAGCACCCTCTCCCAGAGCTGCAAATCTCATCAGCGAGCCTCCAAGCTGCCCTTGAGGCTGCAGAGCAACTCCTCTCTCCTCCTTACTGCTGCTRCTAATCCCTGCTCCCACTTCCAGGTCATTAACTCTCTTCCCCACCCAGCTGCCTCTCCCAGTCTTTCTGGCCAGGAGGAGTAACTCTTTCTCATCCTCTCATTCAACGCTGCCTTGGTCTGTGACATTGTTTCTTTTTTCTCCCTAAATAGCCATGCAGAAATTCTCTCCATTCATATCTTCATCATTTTCCAGAGGGAATGAACTAAACAAATCTTTTCTTTCCCACTCCCTGCTCTCGTGTTTTCCTCCACTGCTCCTGTCTTTTCCTGAGCAAACTGCCCCCCGCAAGCCAGGGGCTGGCCAAGCTCTGCTGGCTCTTCACCTCAGATAGCTTCACCCTAAGATGGGCATCTGAAAGAGCACTGCACTACCCCTGTACTTACAAGGGATCTCAAACACTTGCCTTCCCTTGTGGGGATGCRTCTGCTTTTGAACATATCTGCCCTTCCAGATCAGCTCCACTAAAAGCTTCTTCGCTACAGAGAACAAAGCACTATGCTTAAGGGTTTCTGGACTGACTCCTACCCTCTTCATCTCCCTCCACAGAGATCCCCACAGGAGGTCCTCGTCCGCTGCACTTGCTCAGATCTGTCAAACCAGAGCTGCTCTTCAACAAGCTTTACTCATTCCACCAGCCAGACTACTTGCCTGCAAAACAAGTCACAACTTTCTGGTACCAGGATAAATTAGGGCTGAGTCCTCCCCTGCTCCTTGGAGCATGGTATGAGAGAGGAAGGCACATACTGGAAGAGGGCTGCCCAAATGCTGCTCTCCTGCTGCAAGCCCATTAAGCATCTATTGAGATATGAAGCAAAAAGAAAATTCTCTTTCGTGCACACAACTTTCACCCTAGAAAAGGCAACCAACCAACCATAACTCCATGGAGGAATTTACAGGGCACAGAACTCTCACAACGGCAGCAGAGGCATCCAGGCTAGGCTCAACCCATGAACCCCACCAGCCAATACCACTCCTGGCGTTTCACAAGTCAAACCACCTCCTGCTTCTGACACGAGGAAGGAGTCTCGCTCCCAGCACACGTTACCTAATTCCTCATGGTCCCCCAATGTGAAAGTCAAAATACCTTTCTGTGCTTCCTGAAGAGCAGGAAAATCGCATTCAAGCTGGTATACATTTCTTCTTATCAAGCAAAGAGCTCTCTTCCATTCTGCAGCAGAGCAGTCCGGAGACAGGAAAGCACCAAGACAGAACAAACTTCACTGCAAACTCAACAGGGAAAGGGAGAAGATACGTGTGGCAGTGCACACTGCAAAGGTGTCTCCTTTCTGCTCTGCTCTCTGTTCCTATGATCAAAGGAGACCCAGCCTTCCATCTTAAAGAAGGGCTGGATTTTGTTTGGAGTATGAGGAAGTGGCTGGGTATGTTTTGTGGGAGGGAAGGTTAGATGCATCACTTCTAAGTTTCTTCTGCACCCAGGCACAACCAGACATTACGTGCCGTTTCAGGTCACAGAAGGAAGCTTGTAGCCTGCATTATTCTTCCTTTCTTACTGCACCACTTGTAACCAGGAGAGCAGCGCCACAGCCCATCGCTGATTTGGACAGGGACGTCAGAGTGCTCTGCTTTGGTGGCTTATCCATCACCCTCGCATTGCAAGACCCAGGCTTTCCTTCCTCTTCCCAGAGCTGTGAACTCAGCAGACAAAGAGTGCCAAATAAATAAAAGGTAAGCCTGACCCCATGATGCCAAGGCAGGAGTTCTCTCACTTCCTCAGAGTCGGCAGACAGCTCTCCCAGCAAGCTGTTTTCAGCTGTATACACAAAATAAAATGGGCAGAGGCCAAGACCAGGATGGGATATAAAAAGAGGATCTACAAAACTGCTACCTGCTCCAAGGCAAACAAACTCAGCTTCTGATTCCTTGCTGGCTACAYGGCAGGTTAGGCATGAGCACAGCTTGGACCCTGAAACCGAGTGGCTAGTAGTTGGGATATTTTCCGAAGCTCTGCAACACAGATCTATGCTTTGAAGAAGACTCTAAAATAACCTTATTTTGACTATGACCATCCCACTGAACAACAGATTTCTTCCTAGTCTTCATTAGCCTTACACGTCTCCTATCCCCAGTCTTCCAAATTACAAGTGCAACATGTTCCAGACAAGACTCGAGCACACAGGCTTCTACGGACATAGAAGTGGCACAGCTTGTTTGCCCAAATTGCAGTATTAAAAAAAATAAACCACACACATATGCATGCTTCCTTGGACACGCGTACAATGCTCTTCTGAGCCAAGTCTCAAAATCCACAACCACACTGTTTGAGTGCTGGACAAACTCAAGTCTACCAGAAAAGTTCCAGTTCACCCAACTTTTTGATAATTCTAAGCACAGCTGATCATATTATCATGTTCTGCTGAGGCCATTCTAACATATCTAGCTTGGCAACATCAAAATTGAGAATGAAAGAGACTCTGCACAGCCGGGAATACAGACTGTGCCTTCTTGTGAGTAATGTATTCAGCAACAAGGCTGTTATACCAAAGGAGAACCATTTAATCTCTAGCAGTTTACCTCTATTCTTTCAGGTGTCCTATCCATTACTTCCTCATCTCACTCCCCCAGAAAATGCCTCAGAAGAACATGTTCCTTTTCTATTGCTTCTCACTACTCTCCCACTCTGACACAAGGTGACAACAGAGTTTATTGCGCTTTGCTCTGACAGGAGCAAGGAAGCCGCTCCYGTCTGTCAGGCTTCCTCCTTCTTGATAACTGTGGCTCTTCCCTCTCTGCAGCCAACTTTACCACGCTCTGCGCACCTCTGCAAGCAATGCTTGCTGTCAGCTTTGTGTCAAATCTCTTTTTGCAGGGCTGTGGGGTATGAGACTCATCCTGTCTCTTCCATAGTCATCGTTCCCTTTGGGCCAACTTTCAAGGGGAACTAACTTCATCCTAACTTTAGTCTTTGCTACTGTCTTCTCTGATTCCTTAAGATCACGGTGACATACGTTATCTGGCAGAGCAGCTTGAAGTAGCYAGAATGAAAGATGTTATTCCTCCTCAAAGATGAGTTGCACACGCACACTGCTGTATCCAAGGGGAAAGCCTTACCTCTTCTGAATTCTCTGCCCCACCATCCTTCCCGCTACTGCTGCTGCCAGGCTTTGTGGTGCTTTTGGTAGACTTCGGAGACTCCTGAAACGATGAAAACATGTTCAGAGAATACGTCACCTTCTGCAGAATTTTAGCATCTCTTTGCAGAGTTCAGCTGTGCACTACCACAGACCCACCCCACCTCCACCCCTGCAGTAAGCCCTGCTTCGGGCGGTAACTCCCAGCCCTTTTTCCCTGAGAAGGGCACCCTGAACAACTCCCCTGGCAGCAGACGCCCGTGGCGGGGGCACGGGCCCAAGCAGGAGCGGTGCTGGCACGTCCCGTCCTGGTCACCGCAGGCTGACCCCGGCCGGGCACCTCCGGGTGACAGGGCCCCGCGCCCACCCAGCCTGGGCCAGCCCTTCCCCGGGGCACGGCCCCGCCGCTGCCCACCGGAGCTACAAGGTGCAGGGCACCCACAGCCCCGGTGGGCACGGGGCACGGCCCGGCCGTGCCGGGCGGGGGCAGTGGCGGATCCGGGCCCCCACCCCGCCTGCGGGCAGCGCCGGGCCGCGGGCAGAACGGGCAGCGGGGCACGGGCAGCGGGGCACCGGCAGCCACCGCCGGCCGCCCCGCAGCGGGACCGGGACTCGGGTGGGGCCGTACCTCCCCCACTGGGGGCATCGCGGGGGAGGGGCGGCCGTGCCCCGC
>JAYKAV010003124.1:310292-321379 GCA_035582835.1 Phoebastria nigripes | reverse complement strand
GGGCGAGCGGCTCTTCCGGGGCAGCGCCGCCAGCCTCGCCGGTCCGCGGCGTGGCCCGGCCCCAGCTCGGCGCGGGTGGGTCGGAGGCGCCGGTGCCCGGGGGTCCCCCACAGGGAAGCGGCTCTAGGGGCGTGCGAGTAGGGGCAGATCTCCACGGGACCCCCGGCGCGGGCAGGCGCCCGGCCACGGGGGAGAGGCGCCGAGCAGCTGCCCGGGGCTCCCGGGTGCCTGCTGCGTGCACATGCCTCCCGGAGGGCGGGAGTAAAAGCGGCGGGGGTCCTTCTCCTTCTCTTGCCGCGTCCGGCGCAGCTCTCCCCTGCATCGCTTGGGGAGGAAGAGCCCCAACAGCCTGAGCTGGCCCCAGGGGCTGTGCCCCACCTCTGCGGGGCAGGTGCTTGTTGGTGCTCCGAGGCACAGCTTTGGGGAGGCTGTTGATGGAAATAATGGGGTCAGTGCAAGCTGGTGGATGGATGGATCCAAGGGTGGATGGAAATGTGTGTGTGGAAGCACCGCAAGGCCCAGCGCAGCCAGAGCAGTGCCCCTGCTGATAATGGAGAAGGCTGTTCCTGGGACCTGTGTCCCAGGACACTTCCCTGCTCGCATGGGGTGACTCGGACAACTCATTGGCAGATGGCCCTGCATCCTCGCAGTAGGAGGACAGCCTCCAACGGCCTGCAGACGTTGCCTTCAAGCTGATGTTCAACGTGGGGAAAAACAACCAGCGGGCAGCAAGCTGCCCTCAAGTTCATGGACCTGAACTGGGCAGGACCTGCTGGCAAAGGGCCATCCCATTGGGGCTTGTGATGCCTAGAGGGTCTAAGGTCAGTCCAAAAGCTTATTGTCAGCGTGCTTAAGATGGTGGCTCCTGCCCTGTTGCAAGAGGTGCAAGAGCTCCCATTCACTTTAGCCAAGCCAGCGGTAAGGATCACTCTGACTTCGAGCAGGTGAAGCTTTTGCCTACAGCCTGCRTTGTGGTGTGCACTGTGGGCTTGTTACTGGGAAATGCGTACTGGGTCCTCGGCCCTACACAGCTCTGCACAGGGTGCGCTCTCAGATGGGATGTGGCACATCAGTGGGGAGCGAAGAGGGGCACTGGACTGTGTCAGAGGTGCTTCAGCAGGAGCACAATCTTTTCAAAGTCATCAGGTGAACAAACCTGGCATGGCACATGTGGAAAAAATTTCCCTGAGAATATTATAAAAGACCAGTCCAACAGCTTATTGTCAGTGTGCTTATCATCATCATCATTGGCTTGACAGCCACCAGCACTCAAGAGGTTCCCCAGGAGCAGAGCAAGGTCCTGGTTGCTGTTGTCCCTCTCCAGTGTCATGCAYGAGTGACCCTGGCCAGAGCACTGGCACAACCATCTGGGTGCTTGTGCACAGGGCAGTGCACCAGTGTGAGCAGGTAAAAGCCACTTGCTTGAAGAGTTCGTGGCTATCACTGTTCCATCTCATAAGTTGTCACTTTGAGTTCTGGATTGGCTTTCCTTGCAGTTCCTCTGGTGACTGGTCCTGGAGGAGCTCAGCTTCACCAAGCTGCTATTTGGCCCCTGAATTCCTCTCAGTGCCAAGCAGTTGGTGTTTGGGCCTAATTTTCCTGAACCTGCCAGCAGAGGACTTGCATCCCGCTGCCTCAGCCGCTCAGCAGCTGCCTTTTCCAGCAGGAGCCCTGCACGCCCAGCACAAGCACACGAGCAGCGAGACCTGCCCCATGCCAGTCTTAATTTCCAGCCTAGTCTTGGTCGTGAAGGATGTGCTTGCCCAGAGCAGGGAGTGTTGCAAAGAGCAAAACTGTAGTTTTCCAAGCTTGCCAAAGAGCTCTGGAAGAGGTTTCACCAGAAAGCCTTTTGCTGCCACCTGCCCGGCCTCTCAGCCTAGGATACCTCAGGGTCCAACCCCTGCAGCAAACCCGAACGAGCGAGCTCTTTATCCCCCTGGCTGGGGCTGCTGGCAGCACTCTCCCCACACCCAGAGTTGGGGACCCCCTCCCAGCTGACATCTCCATGGCAGCAGGTGTATGGCAAGGAGGGGGACTGTGATGGCTCCAGGGTGCAGGGTCCTCAGCCCAGGGTGGGCAGCAAGAGGGCTCGTGCGTCATTCCCCCTCAAGCGGGAGTACTCAACGGTTGTCCCCTCTCACTGCCTGGGCAGCACAAGTTAGGGACCTCAGCTCTTCTGCTGCTGCTTCTCCAAGGGCTCTTCTAGGCCAGCTCAGGTATTTGACCTTCCAGCTGGGAGGCTGGGTCTCGGCCATGGCTATCGATTCTGGGGGGCTCGGAGGAGCTTTCTCAGAAACGACTGGCCAACTATTGCTGCAAAGCTGCAGGAGAGGAGGGACCTCGTCTGCTCCTGCCCACTGAGCCCCACAGCCATCCCGGCTGCCCTCCCTGTCACCCCACCTCAGCCAAAGAGAAGTTCAGGGCGTTGGTCATTGGTGGGTCATCAGCAGGTGGGTGGCTGGTGCTGGCACTCGCTGGGCCTTGGCACGAGCTGCACCAGGGGCTGAACCCTGAGCAGGAGTGGAGGGAATGGCCAGAGGAGGGTGAGGGGGACTGAGGGCTGGGAGGGGCACAGAGGTCTGGGGGAGCCTGGTTCCAGCTGGGGTCCCCCCAGCCTTGCTTGACCCTCCCCCAACCTGTGCTGCCCACAGGCATGGCGGAGGCGCCCCCCGACCCCAAGACCGTCCTGGTGCTGGGGAAGATGGGCTTCCATCAGGGGCTGCTGCTGGCTCACGGTGCCTACTGGGAGGTGTATGAGGGTGCAGCCCCCCCACTGTGGCACAGGGTGGCCATCAAGGTCATCTCCAAAAGGAAGGCACTGGAGGAAAACCTCAGGAAGCTCCTGCCCCATCAGATGTAGGCAGGGCGAGCAGGGGGCATTGGTAGGGGGCAGCGGGGGGCCCCCTGAGCATCATGAAATGCTGCAGGGCAAGGGGGGGCATCGGAAGGTCCCTGCAGCATCAGGGGCTAAGAGGGGCAGGGGGAGCACCCTTTGGGGAGTGTCATGGGCAGCAGTGCTACTGGGAGGCTCAAYGGGGCAGGGGTGTTGGAGGGGTCAAAGGGGCAGGGAGTGGTTGGGGGAGTCCATGGGGTAGGGGGGCATTGGGGACACCGGGGGACAATGGGCAGGGATTCAGAGGGGCAGGGAGCTATTGGCAGTGGGAGGTCCAGGAGGATGGCAGCCGTGGTGGGCACTTTGTGGGGAACTGCCAGGGATTAGGGGAGCATTGGTGGGCAACAGGGGCGGGGGTGCAGGGGGTGCAAGGCAAAGGGGGACCAGAGGGGGGCAGGCCTGTCCCACGTCAAGCCCTTGCTGCCCACAGGTCTTGAAGGGCTTGTGCCACAAGCACCTCACGCTGTACCAAGGCATGGAGATGAGGAGGGGCTTCTACCACCTTATGGCGCTGGCTCCCTCGGGGAGCGTCCTAGAGCGGGTGCAGAGCCAGTGGCCCTGCTCCCAGAGCCAGGCAGGGCTCTGGTTCTCCCAGCTGCTCCTCGCTCTGGCCGACCTGCACAGCAGGGCCATCGTCCACCGGTGGGTGAGCATGGGGGAACAAGGTCCCTGCTCTGGCAGCTGGGGAGAGAGCTCCCCGAGGCAGCGAGGGCTCTGCAGAGCCCCAGCCATGCTGCCTGGAGGATCATTCCCCCCAGCCCAGCCCAGGCAATGAAGGGCCTCCTGGAAGCCTCTCTTTGCCTCCATACCTCTGCCTCCCACACCCTTACATACCCTCCCTCCACACTGCCACCTGCCCCACAGCTCCCAGTCCAAGCCCTCCTCCACCCAGAGGAGCCCCCAGCCCCTCATCTACCCACAGCTCCCTCCTTGGCCCCTGACCTCCCCCTCCCCACAGGTGCCATCTGCCCCTGCCTGCCCCCAGCACATGCTGCTTCTACCTTGCAGGGACCTGAAGCTGGAAAACCTTCTCCTGGACAGCGAGGACAAAATGAAGGTCTCCAGCTCCAGCTCCTCCAGGACRATGGCCCTGCAGGATGCCAATGGGAAGTCCCTCAGGGTCTCCCCACATGTGGGGCTGCCTGCCAAGGTGGCACTGAGCCAGACCTTCTGCAGGTCCTATGCTTACGCCTGTCCCAAGATCCTGCAGGCACAGCCCTATGACTCCTTCCTGGCAGACACCTGAAGCGCCGGGGTCATCCTCTACGCCCTGCTCCTGGGCTGCATGCCCTTCGATGCCACCAACCTGCGGCGCCTCCTGCACCAGACTCAGCAGCTCCTGGTCTTCCCCTGAAGGCAGCCCCTGCCCCAGGACTGCAAGGTGGGAGGCTGGGGGCAGCTGGGGGGCTGGAGGGACATTGGAGGGGTATTAGGGGGCATTGAGGGCATTGGGGAGTGGGAGAGCAGAAGATGGGGGTCAGGGGAATGGGGGACAGCTATGGAGCTTTGGGGAGGCACCTAGGAAGCATTAAGGGGGAGCTAGGGCCATGAGAGGGCATGGGGAGCTTTGAGGGCCATGGGGAGGGTGCTGGAGGGCAGCTGGGGGCAGGTAGGGGCAGCTGGGTGTCATCAGGGGAGAGCTGGAGGGCACTGCGGGGGCCGTGGGGGCAGTAGAGGAGCTAAGGGGCATTGAGGAGCATTGGGGGCAGCTGGGGCACCAGGGGCCAGGATGTTGGGGTGGGAGTGTGCAGGGGTCTCCCAGACGATGGGCTTCTCCCGGGCCCCACCCTGACCCCCATGTTCCCCCAGGAGGTGATCTTGTGCCTGCTGTGCCCAGCCCACCAGCGCCTCTCAGCTGCCGAGCTGCTCTGGACCCGATAGGTCTCTCAGTTCCTGCCCCCAGGGCACCTCCCCTCGGGCACCTAGGCCACTAAGCACTTGCACCCACAATGCAGTTTTGGGGCCCCATCAACTTCAGGGGGCCACTAATAAAAGCCTTGAACCCTCTCTTGGCTCCCTGTTTCCTGGCGGAGCTCCCATCATGGAGAGTCCCTGCAAGGGATCTCCCCCAATCCATGCTGGCATCACCCTCCAGCCCACAAAGCAGCCTTCCCATCTGGGGACATCTCTCCATTCAAAGCCTCTGTGTGACCATGGGAGCTGCCAGCCCCCAGGAATCTGGAGGTTCCCATCATGAGCAGAGCCACCCCCAGCCTCCCAGGACGGTTTCTCCAGTCCCTTCGTCATCTTTGTGGCCCTTTGCAGCACTTGCTCCAGTATGTCCACGTCTCTCTTGTACTGGGTGGCCCAGAACTGGACACAGTGCTCTGGGGATGGCCTCACCAGGGCTGAGGAGAGGGGAAGGATCACCTCCCTCCACCCACTGGCAACACTCCCCCTAATGCAGCCCAGGAGGCTCTTGGCCTTTGTTGCCCCAAGGGTGCACTGCTGCCTCATGTCTAGCTTGGTGTCCACCAGGAGACCTCCAGGGCCTTCTCTGCCAAGTTGCTTTCCAGCTGGTTGGTCAGCCTCCAGCATGTACTGTATCAGGTTGCTTCAGCATTATCTCCCCTTCATAAAGCCATACCGATCTACTACTCCTGATGGCCACCTTGTCCTCCATGTGTCTGGAAGTGGTTTCCAGGATTACTTGCTCCATCACCTTCCCAGGGATCAAGCTGAGGCTGGCCAGCCTGTAGTTCCCTGCATCCTCCTGCTTGCCCTCCTTGAAGACAGCAGCGACACTTGCTTTCTGCCAGTCCCCAGGAACCTCTCCCCATCACCATGGCCATAATTACACAGGTGATGCAGAGTGGTCTCGGAAGGACTTCAGCCAGCTCCCTCAGCACTCTGGGGGCATCCCATCTGCTCCCAGGGACTTGTGTCTGTCCCATTTGTTTAAATGTTCCTCAAACCAGTTCTCCCTTCCCAAGGGGAACTCTTCCTCACCCCAGGCACTCCCTCTGGCCTCAGGGGCCTGCGATTCCTGAAGGCAGCAAAGGCCAGAAAGTTTCGAGGCCATGGCTGGCCGGTTGTCATACCTCCAGCATGTACTGATGCCTGGGGTTTACCCTCCCCACATGCAGGAATTTGCATGTCCCTTTGTTGAACTTCACGAGGCTCATTTCTCCAGCCTGGCCAGGCACCTCTGAACAGCAGCACAACCCTCTGGTGTATCAGCCACTCCTCCCAGTTTTCAATCATCTGCAAACTCGCTGAGGGTGCACTCTGACCCATCATCCAGGTCATTAATGAAGAGGAGAAAGAGTAGTGGCCCCTGGAGCAGGTTGCCCAGAGAAGCTGTGGATGTCCCATCATTGGAAGTGTTCAAAGTCAGTTTGGACAAGGCTTAGAGCAACCGGATCGAGTGAAAGATGTCCCTGCCCATGGCAGAGAGGTTGGACGTGATGATCTTTAAGATCCTTGCCAACCCAAACCACTCTATGATTCTATGATTCTGCACGGGCTCTCAAATTCCTGGAATGAAGTCACCAGATCTGCAGCATCTGGAGGAGGTTCATGGAAAACTGAGGTGAGCAAAAAGGGGTTTGAATGACATCCCTGCACCCTGTGACCGTCTGTCACTGACCACTGTCACTGGCATGCAAGATGGTCAGCATGGAGAGAACTGTGGATAGACGCCTTTTGGACACCTTCAGACACACTGGAGAAGAATTGCCCAGGCAGGCAGGTGAGTAGAAATGCTTCCCAGATGCTTTACTTCTTAACTGACAACTCTGTAATCTAAAAAGCACTACTCATTTCAACACAGGGCTTTCAGAAACTGGCTTAGCTACAGCCAAGGATGGATCAGGAGGGTGGTGGAAGCACTCTAGCTTTGCTGGAGGGGCTTGGCTCAGCCCCTGCATAGCAGACTGGAGCACTAGCACACACTGAAACTCTGTCCAGCTCCACTGGCTTCAGTCAGCTCTGTGTCTACTGTCGACTAGGAAAACTAGCAGGTAGCAGGCAGGGGGTTGTGCTGACTTGGGAACATCAGCAAGCGACACTTCTCTGAGTTGTTAGAAGCATTGCGTGACGGACCTTTCCAAAGTTGGCTCTACCCTTAGTAACCTGGATTTTCCTGCCTTCAGGAAGTCAGCATGGAAGGATGGCTCCACAGTCCCCTCCATCTGAATTCTCCATAATTTCCTCTACATGGTCCAACTTGGGGACAGCTGGGTAAGCAGAAAGCACAGCCCATGGTACTGTGCTGCAAAGGCAGCAGCTGGAGGAGTGCTCAACCCACCAGAGAGACCTGTGCTGCCCATCAACACAAACAGGTGCCATCAACTTGAGCTATAGAATTTGTGCCGTGATTAGTGGCTAGGGAAAGCTTGTAGCATCAGGTTTCCCTCTTTGTCTTGTCAGAGAGGGGCAGTTTGAGGAACAGAAAGCTGTGGGGAGCTGTCCTCCCAGCAGGCACCTCTGCATTTCCAGAGGTACTGCTGCCTTCCTCAGCAGGGTGCAGTCTCCTTCTGTTCTGCCCTGAGTCACCTCTCCTTGGCTTTTGCCCCCCTTTCAAGCACCTCCTCAAAGGAGGTGGCTCTGCCCTTTTCTGATTTCTCTGCTGCTTTGAATATCCTTGTGCTCTCCAGAGACTTATCTCCCAGTGGTTTCCTAACCAGTACTTTTTCCTGGCCTTTTGGGGTTCCTTCAGTGTCTCCTGCTCGGGATTCTGTCCTTCAGAGAGACTTGGTTGAGCTCATGCACAGCCAAACACAGCTCTCATCCCTTCTCTTGATAATGTTACTTAGGATCTGTCTCACTTGCTGTCCTTTGCTTTCCATCTATCTTCCTCATCTCCAGGCCAGGCAGGTGATGGAAGTTCAGGTGCGGCTGCCTCCAGAGAATACAGGGTGGGGAGGAGATTGCCATCGATGCAGTCCAGCAGGCTGTGTCCTTGCCCCATGGCGTGTCTCCAGAACTCTTCCAGATCATTCCAGACATACAGAAACCCTACGGAACGTGTCCTTGCCCACAGGGATAGTTTCTACTATTGCTCTACCATAATCTTTGTTCATGCCTTGAGCTAAGAAATCTCAAATTCTTTCCCAGCCTTTACTCTGACTGGATTTTCCTGTTCTTCCTGTACATGCTCTCTTTGTAGAACCACATGGAGTTACTGGCTGCTAAGAAATCCCGTGGCAGCACATTCCCTAAGCTGTTTTGCATTGTTCAGATGAAGTATTTGGTGACCGCAGATGGTAGAATTTCACCCTGGTTTGCCTATAACAGCAGCAGAAGTACGGTTTGTAGTGGACCCTTGCCTCAACAAACTCCCATCAAGTCCACCAGAATTCAACCATGGCGTTTGGGGTTAATTTGGAATCCAGAATGGAGGCTGTGCATTGATTTCTGTGAGTGGGCAAATTTCTAAGGCAGCACTCATCTCCTTCAACAGGTAAGAAGGGCAAGTACTGATCCCAAATGGGAGAACCTCTTCATATTCTATAAATTATGTACTAGCAGCACAGAGGACATTACACACATACACACACACACACAAAAAAAAAAAAAAAAGATGTGGTGATTTCTGAATCTTAAAAATCTGTTATGATGGGAGAGACCAAACAAGCACCTGTTTATACTCGTACATAGTTAAGGAAGAGAAGCCTTTAGAAATGCTGAGAATAGCTTAAGGTCGCCCCAAGAAAATACTTGCTTGTCTTCTTTCTAGCACAGAGAAAAAGCCAACTGGTATTAAGACCCATGCCACAAAGAGACTTTCAAGTAATTTTTCTTAGTTGTCCTTCTCAGTAATAAACTTCACCTGGAGGCATCTCAGAGGATTTATGACACCTGTGTGCATTCCCCTTGTATCAAAGCCTGTTGGACAGCTTGCAATTCCCTCTTCACAGGACTGCACTGTCACCCCTAAGGAGCCCCATACAGCCTTTGCAGAGCCTGCTTTTGGAGTGACCACCACTCATGACATGTTGTCACCAGGCAAAGCTAACACATGGCTAACAATCCCCAATTGCAGCATTCAGTCTTCCCAATGAGACATAGGAAATGAAACAAAATCAGAGGGACACAAACACTCTCCTTTGCTGTTCAAAGCGTGCAAGAGAACAACCAGTCTTTCCAAAAGCCTGGCTGAGAATTTTAGCAATTACGATCTGGTTGAGAGAAAAATCTCTAAAAGGTCTCAAATGCTAGGAGAAGCTTCCAGAGATGTGATAAAGCACATATCAGCACATTACATGGTACTTTCTGCTACCTATCCATAACTGCTGAGATAGTTGAGGCTTGTATTTTAACAATTGCTTCCTCCTTTTTGGTCCACTGCCTTGTCTTTGCTTCTGGGATTCATTCATGTATTTCTCTTGAATCTCCATGTTCCATCAGGCACAGGATCACTCAGCAGCAAGTCAGAAAAATGGATGCAATACAGCTGAGATCACTTGTCCAAAGAGCCATTTTCCAGGAATTGCTTCACTTTTTCACTTTACARGAACACAGAAGGTACCCCAATAGATCAACCCAGCAGCAGCAGTGGCAGTGGGAGACAGAACACATGAACATGGCTGCTTTCTGCAGTGCATTGCTGTCCTGCTCCCCAATGGTATGGACAGCGCAGTGACSAGCTATTGCTGATACTGGAGGGGATGTTTTATTTGTTCTTTATTTGCCACCACTTGTTTCCAGTGCAGAATCCCCACACTGCTAGGGGAGCTCTGTAGTAAGTTAGCCTTCCCTGTGTGTGTCTGTAGAGATCAGCAGATGAGGATGTGCTTTCCAAAGTGGTATCATAACCTCCTCAGAAGGCTACAGAGCAGATGGGAGGGGGGCAATCACATCCAAAACTTTGATACGGCTGCCTTCTACTTCAGAGAAAGTTTTGGAAGGCAAAATAGTGGAAGGCRATGATCTCTGACTGTTCAGAGGCCGAGGTCCCTGATGACCAATTATCKGTGTCATCGCAGTGCTTCATTCCTGTCCTCACTGCTGAGTCTAACAGTCAGGGCTACTGCTAGTTTTGCCTCTCTCTGCATCCTTGTATCGGCTATGCTATTTCTTCATGCTCAGGTCTGTGCTGTAGCTCAGCCTCTAGCCCCAGGCAGGGTCTCACAGCCCCTCCAGGCCCATGCAGACCAGGTGGTGTTCTTTCATTCCCAACTGCCCTGTTTCCCCGCATCCCACTGGCTCTTCACATGGAAGCAGTTTAAYGATGCCAGGCTCATCCCCCCACTGCCCCTTGCGAGCTCAGCAAGSCCGGTGTCCATTCCAGGTGCTGGGGTGCCAACATTTCCCGTCACCCGCAGSTTTCCATGACACCAGAGGGGATATCTCCCAGGTCCCTGCACTGGGGCACGCACCAGCACTGCACCTCACACTTCACCGCTGGGCCCTGCACATTCTGACGCGCCCCTGCCTCGCCCTGCGCTCCACACCCGTTCTGCCCCGGCAGCCCCAGGAGGGCCGATGCCCCGCTGCGCCCCTTCGCTCCCAAAGCCGGCAGGGTCATCTGCTCACACCACCACTGCTCCCACGCTCAGGAGAGGGGAGCACCCAGGGCCTGAAGCCGAGTGTGCCGCACACGGACACCTTCCCCCCCGCCACCGCCCCTCGCCCGCGCGTCGAGGCCCCGCCTCCGTCCGCCAACAAAATGGCGGCCGGCGCTTTTGCCCTCAGTAAAGATGGCGCCTCGGTCCCTCTGAAGTGCTGGCAAGCGGCGCTGTCGTCACGAGCCCGCTCCGGAGGCGGGGATTGGCGGGGGCTCCGGCGGGGCGTGGCGCGGTGCAGCGCGGCACAGCGCGGCGCGGCGCGGCGCGAGCGCGGCGTAGGGTGAGCGGCGGCTGTGCGCGGCGGCTGTGCGCGGCGCCGCTCCTGCCGTCTCCGCCGCCCCGGGCCCCCACCGCCCCCGCCCCGGCATGAGGAAGCGCAACGAGTCCGTCACGGTGGAGCATGAGCGCGCCGCCGCCGCGCCCGCGCCCCTCGACAAGGGCTGCAGCCTGAGGCACAGCCTGCGCCTGCCCGCCGCCGCCGCCGACACGGGCATGAAGCGACCGCTGGGCAGGTGAGCGCCGCCGTGGTGGCGTCCCTGCGCCGGGCTTTGTTATCCCCCAGCCCCTGCCGAGCCCGCCGTAGCACCGTCTCCCCCCTCCCCAGCCGGGACCACCGGGGGCCGGCCGGGGAGCGGGGCCTCGGGCATCTCCTCAGCCTGGTCGCGGGGAGGGCGGGGGCAGGG
>JAYKAV010003124.1:242150-310246 GCA_035582835.1 Phoebastria nigripes | reverse complement strand
CCCCCCCCCCCCCTCCCCAGGACGGCAGCAGCCGGCGGCCGAAGAGCCCCCGGGGGCAGACAGGTACGCGGGCGTTCAGGATGTTTCCCACCTCGGTTACGCTTCCCTGGCCTTTGTGTGCCGGGCGAGCAGGTGCCGTCCCCTCGGATGCTTTCGAGTTCTCGGTACAAATAAGTAATTAGAGAATGGGGTGGTAGCGGGTCCTGCAGACCCAGATCTGGCCAGCAAAGGCTGGAAGGATTTGATTTTCATACCTGAGCGTTGCTTCGTCCAGCCCCCTTCGGTATAGGCACGCGTTCACCCGAAAAAAATGGCTAGCACAAAATCCTCTCCCATCAGAGAGCGTATGCGGAGGAGCAGGGGCCTGCAGGTAGGATGTCTTTTTTTTGGAAGAAGCTGGTGCCTGTCAAAGTGATCTCTTCCCTATAAAATGAATCAGATTTAGGTGTCGGTAGGAGAAGCTTATATGCGTGGCTCCGTTGAAAAGAGTTTAGCTGTGGCTTTTTGCTAGCTGTGTTAACGTTTTAAAYATTTTGTACATATTTATGTTGGGAAAATGTTTTTGTTCCTCTATAAAAAAATAAAATCTGTAACAATAGAAGGTGCTTATAAGCTGGAACCTTCTTCGTGCAAGATTTCAGGGGGATGTAATACCCAATGAAGACCGACTCACAGTTGCAGAGGGCTAGGGAGGAAAAGACGCAACCTTTTAGTTTCATCTACACCAGTATAGTGCTTTTCTTTGACTGCGTTTAGTAAGTGTGAAGAATATTTAATGATCAAAATAGCTGTGTGGTTTGGGTAGCTGAAGCGAAATTGCTGTGCTTCAGGAATACAGCAGCCTGTTAAAAAAAAAAAAAAAGCACTTATCAGTGGATTTCTAGAAAATGAGCCAATGTGGCTGTTTCCCTGGTAAATTTTCTGAGGATTTTTCTGTTCTCATAGACAAAATTAACATTTGAAAATAACTTTTTCCTGTTCACGACATGGATTTTTGTCATGTTCAAAGACAGAGGCTTTAAAATGTTATTTCTTTTATTGGGTAATAGCTGTTCAATTTTATGCCCTGGAGGTAAACCTTTGGGATGTTGTCAGCGCTCTGTTCGTGTTATGACAAGCTTTTGGTAATTGAAAATGGCGCTGGGTTGATCTCTCCATTTCAATGACTGTGCAATAGATCAGACTCTGTCAGTGCTCTGCTTTTATAACATTTAAAAATGGAGCATATTTATTCCATTTGTCTGAGTGGATAACTTCTAAGACCAGTGGTAATCAAATGATGGCTTATTAACTTCTTCAACATTACGAATGGCATTCAAGTACTTTTTACTGAAGTGGAAATGCTCCTTCAGTGATGAGCATTGAGCAAGCCCTAGGAGCACGTAGTGCAGGACGTTGGCTTGGTCTGACAGGCAGGTGCTTTGTGGAAACCAGACATAGCACAGCTATTAGATACACAGTATCGTACAGGCCAAACTAAAAGCAGGGAAAACACATCCCATCTGTGGAAAGTTTTCTTGTATTTATTTCTCCATTTGCACATTTAAAAATGGTCAGCAGGCAAATTTTCCTCACTTTTCTCCATGTTGAGCCTTTGAAGCGTGTTTCAGAAATCCCAGAAGTCCTACATGTGTTTTGGGCTTTTTTTTTTTTTTTTCCCTTCTTTTTTTTCTTTTTGGGTCAGGTACTGTATTCCATATAGCAGTGTTTCTCAAACTCTTGACATTGTAGGAAAGCCTTATTTGTTTGGAACTCATTTTCCCTTTTCCACATCTCAAGAAATTATTTTTTTTTGTTTTTAAAAAGAGTCCTGTAGATCATCCTGTGCAGTGTTGCCAAAATGGTGCGTGTTTGTATCCGAGTAAAAGTGCAAAGTGGAACAATCACTCACTTCTGTACTTCTGTTGTTTTTTCTTTTCTGCTCTCCTGGGTTGGGTTGTCTGCCTTTCTTATTGACTTTCAATGGACCTCCTTTGACTTCCTCAGCTTGTGAGCCTTCAGACAGTGGTTTGCAGGCAAGACATCTGGGTCTGCCAATACCCTCCAGTTATGTTTTCTACAGGATAACAAATACACTGCTGAAGTGTGAATCTGAGCATGTAGAAATGAGAGGTCCAGGCAGAAGAAGGTATGATGCCCAGAGATAAGGTTGCTGTCCAGAACAACCACCCTGAGTCAGGTCAGACAGCTTCCTAGCTCTGTGTCCCACCTTTGGCAGCRGACAGCAGTGGGTGTTTAAGGAAGAACGTGAGGAGGGTACGTATACAGTGGACCTCCCTTGGGGGGTACCCTGACTGTGGCCAGTTATGTGGCCAACAAGTTGCTGTAYGAGCGTCTAGATCCTCATATTTTAATATGCAAAGTGATGCTGTTGTTGCAGCATTCCTTATACCACTGGATATAAAATTAGTGTTTGTTTGATTGTGTTGTTGTTTTCAGTGTGTTACATCAGTTTTACTCCCCAGCTCGCAGAAACTGTAAGGAGGTGAAAACTCTGCTGCAAGGTTGCTGGGATGGCGGAGGTGGCATGAATCTGGAATTGGGGATTTGTACCACAGCAAACTATTAGCAGCATGCTCATTAATGAAATAGTTAAAATCAGCACTTCTGGTGGCTGTGAATTCTGCATTCGGGGGCAGACTGCATTTCATACTGCTGTTATTTAGCCTCTCTGCAGACTTGGGAAAACAGCACATATGTATGGCTTCAGTATGTGGGTTTCCGTCTTTTCTTTGTAAATGATAAAAACCACTGGCTAGAAAAGCAAACCGACCCCACAGTAGCCTGAAGTGGCTGCGTAGTTCTGCAGCCAAGGGCTGATCATGTGGCAGATCCCGTGGGTCGGGAGCACGGGGGCTGCAGAGGCAGCGATGTTTGTGATTGCAGCAGTGACCAGGGCTGTAGAGCAGCAGCAGAGCTTGTGTGTGCACTTCCCCAGCTGGGCTCTTTCTGTTCCTCAGCAAAGGCTAAATAGCACCATAACTGTAAATGTAAACGATGTTTGTGGAATACAGTATTGACTTAGCAGCAGCAGCAGCTTATTCTTGCAGCAGTATTTTTGAAATTTACTAGCACTGTATTTGTCCCTCTCTTTCGGCTCAGTCATATCATCACATTGTGCCCATTCATCCAGGAGCTGAAACTCGTTCTGAAGAGGTGGCTGTGCGTTTGAACTACTCTGTTACAGAAAGTGTGTGTGTGTGCATGTATGTATAATGGAGATGGATATCTGATAAATAAGATTTATGTGGCTTCAGCTAGTGCATACTGTAGTTGGTGTGGCTTTTCTTAAGTGGTTTACAAACAGAAAGGAACAAATATAGGTATTTCCGGTTTTCTTCCATAGGTAGCGGTAAAATACAATATGGTGGTTGTCTAAGAACTTTACCAGTAGCTACTTTAAAAGTCTGTGAACGATATGTTTTTTAAAGGAACTGAGATGTTTTGTCTGAAACTATTAAGTGCGATCATGCAGTACTAAAGAAGCAGCATGCAGTGCTTGGTTTTCCTGGTATGCATGTTTTGTGTGGATGGCCATTCCTCTAATATTTGTGTTATGATGTATTTTCCAGGTGACAGTGTTTAAGTGCTAGATGGTTATTAAGGTAGCATTGTGTTTTGCATAGTTGCTCTGACTCATTTTTGTGGTCAGTGGCTCTGATGTTCCGAGGAAATATGTTTGAGCAGCTTAGATGTAGAAAACCTTTAAGTGGGAGCACAGAGAATAAAGAAAATCAAATGAGCTTAATACTGGCATTGATATCAAAGCAAATTCTCCTATCTCATTTCTGCTGAACCCTGATCCTGGTGGCAAATGGTCCCATGTATATTACCCTTCACTTCTGTGACCTAGTCCTTATCTGTGCCTCATTAATCGCAATTAATAGTCAGACTATAGATCTGAAGTACGAATTTTGCCATTTCCTGTTCTCCTACAAACACTTGTTTGCTGCAAATGTTAAAACTTGTTTCTTTCTCCCTCCACACTGTGAAGCAGTGAAGAGCTGCAAATCCCATGTGTGTAAGCTGTATACCTTGATACTTTTATCTTTCTGCATCGCTGGAGAAGCCTGCTATCCCTCGGGCTGTCTCTTCAGTTATCTCAGCTACCTTCGCTCCTAGCAAGCCCCTGTTCCTGGCACAGGTCCCTGCAAGGTGCGTTGTTGGCAACCCTCCACTGGCTGTCCAGCCTGTGTATCCCACAAGCTAGGTCTTTTTTGTCTGAATATATTACAATTTGGTGTAATTTCAGTTACGCAGTAGTCACCCGTGTTTGCCTTCTTGTTCGTTGTGTGCAGCTTTCTCAGTTAGTGCTTTCTCTTGAAAGGCAGAAGGTTGCTTTTACGGTACCCTTTCCTGGGTATTTATGAAAATACAGTGAGGTGCTGAAGACAAGAAGCTGCAGCACTCTGCTGGTATCTTTCCCTCTGATGCGGCTGAATTTTACTGGAATGTTGAGTGTGCCCAGGCGTGTCGAATGCGATGTGTGGTGACCCTTGGTGCCATCCTGCCCCAGCAGCTGAAGTGCTCCATGCCTTCCTGTGTCTCTTTGGATTTAAGCAGCAGTATCTTTCCTCTGACAGAAAACTTGAAAACTTGGCCATCTCTATTATCTGTATCCTCCCCTCCCCCGCCCCAGTATCTCTAGGCCTAGCCTCTTTTTTCCTGATGTTACTTTGTCTAGAAGCATTTGCACAGTCTTTTATGATTATTCCAGTCTGGTCATTGTAGCAGAGATAACAAATTTTTGAATTGTTCTCCTGCAGGTTTTCATCAATATCTTCCTTAAGAGTTTGGTTTTTTTTTTTCCCCAAGTGAGTTTTGTGCTATTGTCTCTCTTAATTGCTGTCTTCAGGTTAAACCAGTTACTTGTTAGTGCTCCTCAAGGAGGAAGGGTGCTGCTTGTATAGAGAAATTTCATCAGTCATGCAGCTTTTTCACCAATTCCACCTTCCTACTGGGTAGCTGCTGCTATTTCAGTTGTTCTTGATAGTTCTTGAGCAAAGTTCACAAAGGAGCTGTGAAATGGTTTCCAGTCACTTGCCTGTGCTTTCTTCCAAGTACAGGTTGAATCACAGTTCCTCATTTGTGTAAAATGTGTAAAAGCAGCTTGCTCTGTGTGGGGATTTTTTTGTAGTGTGGGTTTTGGKTTTTTTTTGTTTGTTTGTTTACAATTCTCTTGAAGAGGATGCACAGTAATATTTTGCTCAGATCTGTCAAAAATGGGATTGTGTAATTACTTCCACACATGTCTGACACTCTCTCTTTTTTTATGAATGGGAACTCAGTGGCTGTGTCTAAATCCTCGTTTGTCTCGTGCATTGGCAGCCATTTTGGCAGCTTATGGCTAAGTGGGTGCCTCTGAATTGCTCCCAGGTTACCCACTTGGGGCATTAGGTGTTCAGTCTCTGCATCATCTTCCCCATTTGTTCAGCCTTTGCAGCCATTATAATTCTCTTTCCTTGTGTTCATCTTCTCCACCCTCTTCCTCAAAGACATATAATTCATTCAGCAAAAATAGCAAGTCTCCCTGCAATGTGGGGAGTAGTTATTAGTTTTATTAGTGTGTTTTTATTAATCCGGGAGTTGTTTTKTTTTTTTTTTAAGGACTTAATGATTTGTGAGGCCATTGTGTTGATGTGTAGCTGACAGTTCTGTGCCTTAGTGTGTTACTGTTAAAGCCTATCTTCTTTCACCATGTTCATCACTGACTTTGTTTTTTGTGTTAAACAGCCATGGTTTACTCTCTCAAGCATCTCTTGAGATGCCTAGCATCCTCCTGCAGGCTTGTCTGTATGATCTAAAATTTCTTTCCTTGGATCCAACTCTCCCATGACTCTCTGGATTTTCTGTAATAGAGCGCAGCATTTTTCTGCTGCATCTGCTCTGCGTTATGTCATCCTACAGTCTTGTAGTCTCTGAGCAGTTTTCTCAAGTCCCCATATTTCTCATGGAGAACTCTGCTCGAGCAGGCTTKCTTCAGAGTGAAGAGAGTTTGCCCTCTAGTTATGACTGAGTTTTGTGTTGGTCTCCTTGAACTCCTTATTTCATTGTGGTGCCATACTTCTGACATCATGTGTGCCCCTGGGTTCAGTTGCTCTGCTTTGATGGCTTATGCCTGAATTAATAATTGCTGCGGTGTTATTAATTGCTACTACTTTGTAATTCCTATAAAGTCCTTTTCTACTTAGGAGCTGTATGAATTGCAGACCTCTGCTTGTTTCAGTATACCTAAACTTCCCAGCATATGGGTGGTTCTGGATACCTCCTGGGACCGAGAGGACTTTCTAGTCACCTCTGGAGTGAAGATGTCTGTGGAGACCAGGGTCTTCTCAGCGTTGTCACAATCTTTTCTGTCCTTTCTTCTCAACTGGCCACTACCGGTTCCTTTGGGCATACCAGTGAGTATAATCATGGGCTGGGTTGTYGGCCAGTGTGATGCTGTGCTATAGGATGACCAGCTAAACTGAGCTTCTAACATCAGCACAAGTCCTAGGTTCCCATATGCACTTTTCCCTCTAGATACCCTTTTTTCCTCTGGTATCCCCATGTCTATTTCCAGCCTGTTTTCACTTACACAGAGGATCAATGGTCTACTTATGACAAGCTTATTTTTGAGGACGACTTGCTTTCATGCTATAAATGGCATGTAGTTGCTGAGCCAGGAATCTAGTTCTCTGCAAATGCAGTCACAGGTCATCACAGTGAGCCTGTAGGTTTTCTCCAGGATGCAATATATGTGTTCCTTTTTGGTGAAAACAACATTGTGGTGTTTTCATTAAAACTAATGATGGTGGCATAATTTCCTCTCCAGAATCCGCTGCTGCAGTACGTGCGAGAGGCCCGGTATACCCAAGCAGGACTTCTGCTGTAGATGAAGAGTCCTGCCTGTTGAGTCCAGTTTCCTTTGAAAGGCACCATGATGTCCTCTTAGGAGGCTACAGCTAAGTTACTTTATATCCTTCCAAGCCTGTAGGGCAGGTCAGATTATTTTGGCAATCATGCCAGGATGTGAAATTAGTAAATAGTCTTCTGCAGCAATTCCCCTACAAAACCCTGRGTTTTGGAAACTCAGTGGGTAGCTGCACTGTAAGCGTCATGTTGTTGGTGTTACAGTAGTGGACAGCTTCTGACATCAAGAGTGAGTGATTGTAAGCAAGGGAGATTCACTAAGGCTGTAATGTGAGAGCACTGTGTTAATGTAGCTGTGACTGAATCAGAACCACAAGAAGATTAAAAGAAAGTACTTCTGGTGTATTAAAAGGGTAACAGGAGACCTAGGAGACTTTAAAGTCATTAGCCTGAGGTGGAGTCTGTGCAATTTTAATGGTAAGAGTTAATTTGCAATTCAATGGAAGAAGATTTAGCAGCTAAATATATATACTAATCAAAATAGATCTGCCCTGTGGAAGGGAGGTGTCAGTGTAAAATGTGACAGGTTTGTCAAGATTACAGCCTGGTTGATGAAAGCATCGGTGGTAAAATTGTTTCTCCAAAGCACTTGACTTTGTACTGTAGTTTATTTTATTGAAAGGGCTTGCATTGCTAATGGAAAGCATGTTATCTGTATTGAAAACTGGCTCAGTGGAGAGAGAAACAACTGGGGAGTTATTTTGGGATTGATGCTTGGGCTCAAGGGTGCGTAATTTTGTATATCAACCATCCCATCGATGAGACAATTACTGTTGGTAAAACTGGGAGGAGGAGAGGGCTGAAGAATAGGGCAGTTGGCAGTCCGGGGCAGCTGGTGAAATAGGGAAAAGGTCACCAGAACACAGGTTAAATGTAGCTGGCTGTAAGGCAGAACAGCAGGGGAGAGTGTAGAGGTTGTAACTGCGGGATGGGAACTGTGACAGAGTGGAGTTGTTCTAGGTAATCACCTCTGCAAGCTGTCATGTGTCCTTTCACACAGGCTTGGCACAAGTATCGCCTATCCAGGAGTAAGGCTGCAATCTAGGCTTTGCACTTTTGCCTTGCTGGCACACATCTCTCTTAAAGCAGTAAGTGTTGGTAAAACAGTGCAACACTGAGCTTCAGAAATCTGCCTCTTCCTTATTGAAGGCAATTGAAACTTGCAAGCAGAGTCTCCTAATTTTAGACTCTATTAAGTGCCTTGATCATTTAAAGTATGACTATTGAACTGAGCTAACAGGAAGGATGTCTGTGTTTACTTTCCAGATCAAAGTGTTTGTTTAACCCAGATTTATTTCAACATTGTAACTCTTACTGAGTAGTAGAGCAATAAAAAAGATTGTTAGACTAGAAAATTAACTTTTAAAACACAAACACTTGAAAATATTTGAGATAAGCCCCACAGCTGCCCTCTCCTTGTTCAAAACAATCTATCAAACCACAGAAAGAGAATTTTAGAAATCGAAAGAAGAGCATGAAAACCCCAGGCATTGAAGTTGTCTTCTGAATCTAGCAAATAGTTGAAGCAAAACCTTCCAGTGGAGGGCATATAGGATTGAGTACTGCAAGTAGTTCAGATTTGTGGAGTTTATTTTAAAAATAAAAATCCTCCCCCTGATAGACTGGCCAGTTTCACTTTTTTTTTTCAGTAACTACCATGTCTGAATGGATGCTGAATGGCTTTAAGCACAGATAACAGAATATAGAATTCCTCTTTTAACATCTCTTAAGCCCAGAGTTTTTCTCTCATATCCTGCTTGGGAAGAGGTAATGGTGTTCTTCGGCTACCTCCCTCCTGTGTTTTAGTAGGGGTGATGTGTGAATAGCAAGAGCTGGTGTTCCCTCTCAGCCTCCGAAAAGAAGAACCGATGGGTAGGCCAAAATTTGGGCCCTACCTTTCACTTACAGTACACTTCTCGTACATCAGGCACAGGATGAAGAAGGGTAGCTGAGATTTCAAATATTCTTTCCTGTAGTATCTGTGCTGCTGTTCTGAATGTGAATGGTTATATTAAAATCAAATTTGTACCCACTTAAAATGCTGGTTAATTCTTCTTGCAAAAGAGATTGGTGTTGAATAATAAGTGAAATGAGGTCGTGTGGAGCCTCATCTGTCTTGTTACTAAAGGTGTGCAGAATAAAGGACTTTGTGTGGCATAACTTAAAAAAAAAACCTTCTTGGAAGAGTACTTTTCAGTGGGATATAYGCAAGCTCAGAGCAGAGAACAGTAAATGCACTTACCCTGTCTAGAGGCTGATTTGCCTTCCCCTGGCAGTAAAGCTTCCCCTGGGGTGACTTTTCTGAGACAGAGAAGCCTACCCAAATGAGGGTGATGTAACTTTGGAGTCAGGGCTTCCAGACTGCAGCATCCTTGCTTGTGGAGGAAAGTGTCTGCAAGGTGTTTAAGAATCGAGTAGATTTTTAGACTTCCTGGGCATCCCCAGGAAGGGAAGCCTGGCTCTGTTTTCTCCCCTAAAGCAGTCCTATCTCACTCTTTGTAAAGTTTTGATTGGTTTCATAGAAGCTTTAGGAAGCAGGAGTAAAGCTGACAATGTCAGTTTTATACTGCTGAATATGAAAACTGTGAATTGGACGCAATCATTGGAAATACCCCATTCTCTTGTCCTTGCAAATCCAGCAGAAATGCAGTGAATAACCTTTTCTTTCAGTTTCCAATAGCTTTGTGCTGTCTCTAGTAAAGCATTCTTTTCCCCTTTTGACTACTGGAGTAGGGACCACATTTTGCTTTAAACTTTGTGGCAGGCTGATGTACACTGCTGCAAAATGTTCCATTTCCATGTAGAAACTCCAACACCTGCTTTTCATCTTCTTTGAGTATGTGTTTTCTGGCTTGGCTCTTCAGAGTTTTGTAGTATTAGCAAAGGCTCAGGTTTTAATTGTCATTAATTTTTCAAGCCTTTGTCCTTTTGGAGTTGTTTCCTCAACAAGATGATAGCTAAAGCTGGAATCCCTGAATAAAGCACAGATGAAAGCAGGAATGGATTAATCTTGCTGGCTGCATGCAAAATAACCCCTTGTTCAAGGTATGACAGAGTCTGACAGCGGTTCTGTATCTGTTCTTTAACCACGGCTGTTGCTTTCTGGCCATGCACTGTTCGTTAAGCCTCCCTTTTTAAACGGGTCACAATGACAGGGGGCACTGTGACTGCCAGCTAAATGTAACTGCTCAGCTGACAGTCAGCATATGTAATGTTTTGGCACTGTTTAATGTTCTTGTTTGCTTGTATGCCTCTAACAAGGAACTGTTGGTTCATTGTAATCAAAATGTATTACTAATGATGTGTTCTGCATCTAAAAGGTAGCAGTATCACTGCTAACACAAAAGCATTTTTTTTTTTTTTCTTCCTTGCTTCCAAGGAGGAATGGCTTCTGACCTCTGCCAGCAAAAGCAGAGCTGTGTCAGTTGGACAAATATAAGACAACCATCTTTATGCATTTAAAAGGAAAAAGATCTACAATACACAAATGAGACACTTGCTCAGGTGGTTTAAAAGAGAGCCAGAGCCACAGAGCCTGCCACTAGTGGTATTTCTCAAGCTGTGTGGCTGGTGGCTGTCTCCCAAAAACTGTTGTGTGAAAAGAAGATTTCATGTTCACAAAGTTGTGCAGCTTGGAAATACAGACCTGTTCATACACGTGTATCCACAGGAACAAAGTCTGAATCTATGGATTCCTGTTATTGCTGCAAGGTTAACACATGCATGCAAGTCTGGCAGATTTACAGCATGTTAACAGGTTTTAAGCGGTGGTAGGGGAACTGGCTTGGCCGTTCTGTATGCTTTTTCAATTATGGTATGCATTCAATAGGCAAGTGGCTTTATGTTAAACAGCCGTTAGGAACTGTGGTGGAGTATTACATGTCTAAATTGGTTCTGCTCTTGAACCTTTGCTTGTGCACCCCAATATTCCTCCTTGTGAAGGAGAGTGTGGTAGAGAGAAATGAGCTGTACTGCTTCAATAAAAATCCGACTCAGCTGGTCTCAAGCTCCTGTTTTGCGCTTCCGGTGCTGTTTCAGTCTTTTCATGTTTATGTTATGTTTTTTCCTCTTTCATGTGCAGACAGTTTTGCATTCCCCAGCTYGTGGACTAGTGAGAGGGCTGTGCCTTTAATATAAACCAGCTGTCAGCTGTGAAATGAGTGGAAAACTTAAGAATTCAGTAAACACTGTGGAGGGAGTGTACTTGCACCACAGTAACATCTCAATGCCAAGCTCGACTAAAATCTAGCGTGGGTGACTTCAGATTTGATTAGTGTCAGCAGCATTGCTGGGGAGCTCTGGAGAAAGCATATTCTTAGAATTTAAACAAATGGTTCATACTGGAAAGGTTCTGGTGCAAACTAAATGGCTGTTGCAGAAGATGTATTCAAGGCAAGTCAACAACCTTAAAACCCTAATCCCCAAGCCTGCTTTTCTGTCCCAGAAGTCAATTGTTCAATTGCCTAGGGTATAATTATTCATTGTTTGCTACATACTTAAAATAACAGAAGCATCTGCTCCTTTCTTCTTCGAACACAGCTTTTGGGTTAATCTTGTCACACACAATTCACACCATTTTACCTAAGTATTGAGAAGTAACATAGCTGTTGCTTGGGCCATGCTGTCAGTATACATTTTAAATACATCAGTGCTGTATTGCCAAATGTTCAGCTCATTCTTGTCTCCTGGTCTGACACATGTAGATTTCACACAATTAGAATGTAAGTTATCAAGACTGATGTTCCAAGCTCCTGTCCTTCAAAGGAAGTGCCAATACTTACAGTGGTTTAATTAGACAAGCAGTGTTGTTACTACCTTTCAGGGGTAGTCAGCTTAGGCGATGGTCGTGAAGAGGAAAGCCCAAGGCACGGCATTGGGAAGGGATGGGGTGCACGAGGGGGAAAAGTTAGATGTAGCTCCCATGTCCTTGTCCTGTGGGRTGTGTAAATGCTTGTGTGAGCCTTTCCCTAGCTTGCTTCATTAGCTCTGATTTTCGCAAACATGTTTCATTGCCAAAGGCCCATACATTACCTGCAGGCTGCTCCATTATTTCTGCTCATTAACATTGTACACTAACTTGCATTTCCCTCACTTTATGGACTTCATTTTTTTTCCTGCTGCGCTCTGAGTCCCTGCATGACCCTCCCTGGCATTTCATTGCTATGGACTGACTGATGAGCAGTGCCTTCCTCTTCCCCTTACCCTGAGTGCTGATGCCGCCTTATGCCACATTTCCCCCTCTTGCTGCACTGGGGTCTTTRTTCTTGCAGGTCCTACCCAAGATCTTTCCCTATTCCACAAGCTGAAGTGTGGTTATTAAGGTCTCAATAGCTGGAGCATGCTGGCCTTTTCTGAAAAACCCAATTCATTGAGATGCTCTTCTTTACTTTGCAGTTATATGTCTTGGAGAGACAGACCTGAGTTCTTGTAAATGACTGGCTAGGTGACTTCCTTCTTGCTGTTCATTGTTTTAAGTTAATGTTTAATCACTTGATATTAATCAGAAGGAGGCACAGAAGCAGTCTGAGAGTCTGGGCTGTAAGAGGGGAGCTAGGGTGAACTGGGGGAATTTGGGAGCTTAAAGTTTCAAACCTCATCTGCATTCAAATAGTTGGAACAACACTGCCTGAAGCTCTTACCCCAGCCAAAAGGAGATGCCCTGTAGGCAACAGCTTGTTTTGGGGCTGAAATGGATAAGGAAGTCTCAGGGAAGAGCTTGGGAATAGACAGTTTGCAATGAAGGCAGGGAAAGGACATTGCTGAAGAGGATTAAGGCAGTTTAATGCTGCCTGTTTAAGGCAGCAGTTGTACAGTCTCTGTAAGCTGATGCCACTGCTAAAAGAAAAGGTCCTGGAGGCTCCTTCTTTCGACAGGCTTTTCTACCATAACTGCTAAACCATCTCTACAAACTGATCAATTTGAAAAGCTAATTTTATACGTATTTGCATGTATCTGCCATGATGTGGATGCAGGTTCAGGTCTTTCCTAGGTGAATTTTCTTTTGTGGATGCATTAACATTTGCCAACTTCAGGCTGCATAGTGAGTGGAAAGTGGGATAAACTGCATAGTTTACCCATGTAGAGCTTGTCAAATGAAATTAGGTAACTTCTCTGACTGAAAGGTGATTTTTTTAAAGATGATAGAAATCCAGTAGGCCTAACTGAAGGCAGTGTCAATAGGCATTTGATTGATGTTACATGGGACATTGTTAATGGAAAATAAGGGGTGGGATGCTGAAAGTGCTGGTTAGCATATAGACAAAATATTCTGGTTCTGTTTGCTAACATGCAGTACTTCTCTGGAGCTGTGTATGCAGCTTCCACTGTCTTTCTGTGATACTGCTATGAACAGAGAAGTAAGCTAGTGCTTATGATAGCTTTCTGCTGTGCTTTAGAAATACAACATACTATTCAGCAAAAAAAAAAAAAAAAAGGAAGACAGCATTTTTTGCTATAATAGCAGCAAAGAAAAGAATAAATTTCAGTAGCTGGCAGTGTTTTTCTATGGTTAGCACGGTTTGAATTTCCTGCCAAATGCTAACTCAAAAGGTTTTATGGGTGTACTGACATCTCCTTGTCAATGCTGGTTTTTGAGCTTTTGCCTCTATTGGGACACCTTCACTTTCCATCACTGTTGGTGGTGTGCCTGTTTAAAAAAATAAGCTGTCATATATTCTGAGGAACCTGAAGGTGGAGCTTGCATGTTTGAAAACATTCTCAAAAAAACTCAGCTTGCCTTTCTTTTCTGTCTTTTTTGTGAAAACCTGTAGGCTTTAAATTAGTTGCCTTTCCACTGCCTTCTTAAGCCCATTATTCCTGTTAATTTGTCTTTTAATTAAAAGAGAAATAGTAGAACATCCCAATTGTTTGCTCCTGGGTACAGTCAAACTAAGTAGGCTGGTGGGAACTATGGAGTAGAGTAGTTTTTCCTGGGCTGGGTCTCTGCTGGTGAAGGCTTGAATGCCTTGCTCCATCCTAGCTTTTTAAGGCCAATATTTAAGAAGGTGTGCTTAGTGTTTTATTCACCCCCTCCTCCCACTTTCTTATTGGTGTAAATAGAACCATTTAGTAGCTTAGCCGGATTTTGAGGTTTGGATAAGTTTTTCTATCTCTGCCTCCTGGGTAAATCTTTATTCAGCTTTTGAAGTACTCTGGTACCCTTCTCTGTTTCTAGGAAAAATCACTGTTCAGTGAGAAGTCAGCTAGTCTGATTTGTTGTGTGAACCTGGCGAACTTTAGTCTGTCTAGCTCAGCTCTGCATCACCAGAGGGACGTTCATGAAGCGTGGGCTGTTGCACTTTGCCAGGAGTTGGTGGGCGAATTAAGCAGACAACTCTTCTAGGTAGTGTGTCCTTTGTAGGATGAGGGAAGGGACTGGATGACTTCTCGGGATGTCTTATAACCTCTTTACTTCGCCTATCTATGATATGACTAAAATAGTCCCTGACTTCAGATGCTTTTCTTAAGTCAAACGGTGAACATCTTGGATGCTACAGTGATGAAAGCCATAGGATCAGGTATGAATGTGCCTGTTGCATCTTCTGTACCTTTGATGGCATAGAATGGAAATTTGCCTTGTATTAATTGACTGATACTTCCTGGTAACAGGTCTAACAACTCTTACTGTTAATGCTTGGTTTTATGTGCAGATGGATTTGTACTTGAATTATAGAGGCTGTCAAAGAACAAATAGATACCCAAACTCTTCTGTCTCGTCCCAATAGCTGAAAGATCAGGTTGTCTTTTGCAACATCAAAAAGTAAATCATGTCCTTCACAGACATGGCATGTGTCAGTAACAATTTATTCTGCTGCTGGATTCTTGAAAAATTGTTAAGTCCTTTACCTTTGTAAAAATATGCTCTGCACGGCTCTTTGCAATGTAGTATCTTCATTCTTTTGAAGAAGTGCTGAAGTGATGATACTATACTGCAGTTTAGTTTTTGAGAGAGACACTAGAATATTTCTTCAGAAAAAGCAAAGGTTCAAGATTTTAAGGAACTTTTTGTAGGAGATGGCAAAGGAATCTGGTGGAGCTAATTTTCTTCTTGTTTTTCAGATCTTTCCAAAAGCAAATATTTTTAGGAATTGGTTGAAACTAAAAGTCTCTGAGGATGCAGATACCCATGCAGTTTATGTCCATGATTTTTTGGGGGTTGTTTTATGAAACAAGCTTGGAAAAAAAATGAGTAATGCCTTTTTGTTTGTGTCTTGTTTCCAGGATTGTGGCTTATGATTTTTTTAGATGATTGCTTAATCCCTACAATAGCAAGATGAGTTTGGGGCCTTTGATTTTTCTTTTTGAGTTGTTTTGCAGTGAACTGATCCTGTTAAAAAGGATCCTAATTCCAAAGGGAGGGATCAGTCGCTCAGATGCTAAGAGTTGTGGCAGATACTGCTGTGTTCCCCCTGGCTTTCATGAATTCGGGGGAAGATCTGCTTTCAGGATTGGATGAATTTTCTATAATTCAACCTCCCTGCTCTCTATACAGTGCCTCCAGTGAAGCAGAATTAAGGCTTGGCTGTAGAGTTTTCATTGAGGAGAATTCTGCATAGCTGGGCCTGAAATAAAAGAATCACGTGGTTGCCTATTTGCCTATGCAGCTTCCTTCACTGTGCACCGAAACCAGGAGGGGACAAACCCTTTGACATTAGCATCTTTTCAGTTTGCATTTGGCTGCACATAAAGCAGGTTTTGCAGCAAACCAGAGGAGAAGGCGGCCCATATTAATCTTGTAGTGGAAAATTACTTTGTGGCATGTCACTGCACAAGCTGTCCAAAAGCTGCTGGTACCATTTCGGAGTGGAGATGAGACCCACCGCCTGCCTGTGAACTCCCATTCAGGAGCTGAGAGGCTCTCTCTGAATGTGCTTTCACACGGTTGGAAGGCTGATAGGTTTTTTCCTTTTTCTTTTTTATTTTCTTGGCAGGGAACAAGTGAAATAAAACAAAAGATTAATCAGCTTGGGTGGCTCAGATGGCCCGTCTGGAGGGAGAAGAAAGATTGGGTGATCCTTTCACCCTTCAGGACCTGTACGAAGGAGGAGCCCTGTGCAATACCACTGTCCAGACTTTCTGTAGGAAGGGAAGACGAATGCTCTTGAAGATCCCAGCTGGGCTAGAAACCATCTCTTGTTTAAAGCAARACTAGCAAGGAAGGCTGGAAGCCTTGCCAGTGACTCGATGTGTGGGCTGTCCTGCCCTGTGCGTGTCTGCCATGTTGTTTCTGCACGCCCCTGTGTGCCTTAGGGCTCAGTTGCAGTTTCCAGGTTGTAGAATAGGTTGTTTTGGGTACAACTCTGTTTACCCAAAGAAATTAATCCTAGTCCTTTAAATTCCCTTTGACCCTCAGTTTTTTGAATCCTTTGCCCATGTCTTCATCTACCTCCTCATTGATCTTTGTCTGTGGGGAGGAATGTATTGATTTTTATTTTTAAATGTTTTCTGTTAGAAAAGCTGGGGATCGTGTTCTTGTTATGCCATTATTCATGTTATTTATTTCTTCCTCTACCACTTTTAAAGTCACTTTTGTCACCTGGTAATCAGGAGGTACCTTGCGTGACCAAGAATGAAAATGGTCTTGGCTCTCCMCATCCCATGCTCTGAATTCCCGCTGGGGAAGGATTGCCAGTTTGCAGCTTGAGCAGCTGATGATTTGAGGGACACCAGAGCAAGCCAGAGAATCAGCATTAGCTGAACAAACCTAGTCTCATACTTGGGTGTCTGAGCATTTTGTTTTACCGTTGCCTCTGCTAGATGACAAAGGCCGTGTGGGCTGTACGTGCATTTGTCTGTAGGTCCTTTTGGGACTGCAAGCCCAGCATGTGTGTGTTTCTGATAAACTTTGTTCTTGCTTGAGTGCAGCTCTGACGATACCAGTCTCTTGTTTCACCCTTGGCCTGCCCTTTCATCCTTGTAGCACAGCTGATAAGGAGATCCTAATGGAAACTCTTCTGGCATACTTCTGATGCAGAAGTGATTCGGGTGCTCTCCAGGGGAAATTATTTTAATCTGAATCTGTATGCAGAAGGCACCACAGTAGTGTGGTCATTGGACACTCTCTGTTCACAAAACCTCCCGAGTTTGCTGGAGAGGAGGGAGGAACACCGGTACTGTGAATTGAAAGATGCCTGTAGTAAATTTGCTTGTCTCGGTTGGTCTTTTTAGACACACTGTGATTGTGGACCACGGGTTGAAATCCCTGTTGTCTGATGGTGCAGTATTTAAATCTTAGTTTGGCGGTTGTTTCCCATGGTGAGACGAAGGATGTTCATGCCTGCAGTTCCCTTAGTGCTGGTAGAGTAAAGATAGCACACTCAGGAGAAGCTGTCATGAGAGGACCCCCAGTTCCTCCTTGCTGGCCAAATACTGTTATTGTCTGCCCAAATGCAAAATACGCTTGTTCAGAGTGAATATAGGACCTTCGTCCAGGTGTAAATTACCAGGAAGATTTTCCATTTCTGATGTCACACTCGCAGGAAAGACTTTCTTCTTTCAGACTTCAGTATGTCTGGAGAGAGAATGTGTTTTTCACACCCACTTTGGAAACCTGTGTGAAGCAAAAACTACTTCAGATTTTGCCTGTGTTTGGACAGAACCCAGAAGTTGGGCAAAAGCCTTTGGTGAATGGAGGGAGAAAATGTCATGTCAGTGAGGATTTTTTTTTTTTTTATTTTGGGGTGACTTGGGGTTGGGTGTTTTGGGTTGGTGTGGGGTTTTTTTGTTGTTGTTTTGGTTTTTTTAGACATTACTTTTATTGTTCTTGGAAATCCATTTATGATATTCTTCAATGTCTTCAGTTTGGAGCTGCTTATTCTCTAACTCACTTGTATTTTTCAACTAAGACCAACTGAGTTTCCCGGTGAAAAGGGGGTGAAAAGTATGTTGCTGCTGCTTTTGCCTGAGCACACCAAAAGCTCCCTGTGCAGGGCATTTATTTCCTGAAATAGCTTTTCTGCAGAGCAAGAGCAGTTCAATTTAGCTAAATTGCTCACTAAAGACTTACCTGATAATTTTACAATGACTGTACTTTAGCACGTTGTCTTGGATTTATCAGGAGAAGAGAAGCTGTTTGATGGATAGAGGCTTTGCCCTGGTTGCGTTTTAAGTAGACATCTCCCTGGAGATGAGGTGTAAGTGTCACGTTACCAATTAGCATTTGGCGTCGGGTACTGGAGCAAAGGAAGAGATGTCTCGGTTCAGTCTCGGAAAAAGAGATACTAAAATCATTCCTGAGCTCTGACAGCATTACTCGCACAATGTAGTCTTCAGTGTTTTCTGTTCCTGGTTCCAGCTCGCGGCTGGGTCATGCTAAGTGCTTTTGCAACCCAGACGCCTGAAGAGCCTGTGCTCTGGTTGTGCCTGAAGGAGTTCAGACCTGACTCTGATGCCTTTCTAAACAAGTGGTTTTTTTTCTGTAGGACTGAAATCCTGGCGTATGCAAAAGTCCCCCAGGAAAGCTCTGTTTGGCTGGAGCAGGATCTGGGCCCCAGGCAGGACAGCTTGCTGGAAAGCCCCATCCTGCCTGGTTGCTCACCCCACCCATGTTCTCAGTGGGAAGGTGGTGATGCCAGAGTCACCTCTCAAGCATGAGGTGAGAGGAAACTGCAAGGTTGTGTTAACTCTGAGCAACCAGCCAAACGAGACAAAAAGTTTTAACGAAAAGACACGCTTTTCTCATTGACGAGAGCTAAATTATATCCTGATTGCTCAGCAACTAAATGTCAGCTACCCTTCAGTGATCTCTCCTCCCCTTCTCTTCCACAAACCTGTTCCAGCGATGGAAATAGGCGGTAGGTGCTAATGTGGGGGTGGTTGTGGAAAGCTGGTTTTAATTTGAGAGTAGAGAGCTGTGATCGGTTGTGATTAGCCCAAGCAAAATGTTGTGTGGTTTTTTCCAAAGTTGTGGAGTTTCCGTGTGTATTTAGCTGACCTTACAGCATTTCACAGAGGATTGCTCTGCACACCCTGGCTGTAGAGTACGTCTGCTGGGCCCCTCTCAAAGACCACAACTGTAGGCAGACTTTCTGTGTTGCTTGTTACTGCTTGTGGACTCAGGACCTCTGCCACCTCCTCTTCTATTTGCTGCTCTCCATGGGGCAGAGGTGGGTCAGTCTAAGGCTTTGGTACTCACTAATGTTCTTCTAAAGCCCCTGTTTTGTACCGTTTCCTCTGCCAGTCCTTTGCTGTTTCTGCTTTCCTTAATACTTTAGGAAACTGGGCTTGAGGTATGGAAATGTCACTGGAAGACTTGCTGGCTTTCTTCACCTCTTCATTGTCAGGTTTGCCATGGGAAGTATTAAAATCTGTTGAACCTTTCGACATGGACTTGTTGCAGCAGACAACCAACTTGGTTGGCAGTGTCTTAGTAATATATTTTTTTTTTCCCCTCTTGGAAAATGGCAGTTCCTTTAGCTTGTCAAGAAAAGTGCATCGATTTTGATGGTAGATGTTTCTGAAGTCCAGAATATGGTTCCTGGGTGAGAGGAGACAGACAGGCACTTGTAGGCAGGCAGTGGTGTGATGGAGGCAGGTTTTGGACGAATAGGAGGCTAGCCTATTCCCTGTGAGTACCCTAGCAATCATGCCAAAAACTTACCCGGGTGGGGGGGGTGGGGTGTCTCCTTTTTCACTGTGCTGAAAAACTGTTCCTGAGAGTCTTGACTTTAGCCTAGGGCTACAAAGACTGTTGACATCTTGAAGATTTTGCTGCTTGATTAAACTATTTCCATCCCAGTTCTGTCTGTACGCTTTCATTTCTTGTAGAAATGCTTAAAAAAGAGGTCTTCAGGCTCTCTATTTGACAGTTTCAACTAGCTGACAGTGTTCAAACCCTCTTAGCACTAGTGTGGAGCAAGTTCAGTGTGTCAGCTCCTAAAATTGTCAAATGGGAGATTAATAATTTCATGCCTCTCAGAAAAATTGATCTCTGCTTTCAGCTGCCGGCAGTTCCCAATACTGAGAACTGGTTGCTCACTGGCGTGCAACATCACTCCTGCTTGAGACTGTCTGCTGGAGAGCAAAGGAAGTTTTGTTGCCTGAAGGGTTTACATGCATTTTAATTCTTGATTGCAGTGGTAGTTGAGGGCCTCAGTGTTTCTGCCCATAAAATGTTGATCAACTAGATCATTAGAAGTATACCTTTATGTATATGTACATGCATATATATATACACATATGAGTGTGTATATGGTAATTATTCTGAGGCAATAAAGTATATTTTGAGAAAAATTGCTTAACTAGCTGCCATGTGATCCTTTGGGTGGTGGTTTTTTTTTGGTTTGGTTTTGTTTTTTGTTTTGGTTTTTTTTGTTTTGTTTTGTTTTTTTGTGGTGTTGGTTTGGGTTTTTTTGTAGCTTACTCTTCCCAGTCAGAATACTTASGAGAAAATAGAAATAAAAGTGTTGGGGCAATTGTTCCAAACTCAGTCTGGACTCATAGAGAATGATACTGCAGATAAGAAATTTCATAATGTTTTATAACTTAGAAAGGTTTGCTTTCCAGGGCATTGAGAGGTATGAACCCTTTTAGCTGGACAAGGCAGAATGTCTGCTCCAGTCTGTACATGAGATCATGTGTAATTTTATCAGTCTCATTACACATAGTTCCTCAAAATGTGTGAAAATCTAACTGAACAAAATCTTGCTGATAGTGATTTAAATGGGAAGTGCAGTCAGGCTACTTTTTGGAGACAAACATGTGATACGCATTTCTAGAGATCCTGAAATCTGTTAAATCAGCAGAAAAAAGCTCTTGTTACAGTGTGTTTTAAAATGTAATCAGTGGGGAGTTTCTATTCCCTTTTTCTAAGCTGCATATCATCAGCTGACAGTTTGGTTACTTCTGCTTCTCTTGAACAACTGAGGCTACATAAACTGTTTAAAGTTACTTTTGATTAAAGAGTAAATGACCAGGTTTTCAAATACACCAAGCACACAGATTGTTGTGAAAATTGCTTCATAAAATTCCTGCTGTATTCAGGTCTGTCTTTCTCTCTTTTTTTCTTCTTTTTTTCTTTTATACAGGCGATATGGATTCTGGTTTCGATTGCGGAAGTTAATAATCTGGTTGCTGGGAGTTTACATAGCCATTCCATTTCTAGTAAAACTTTGCCCTGCTATTCAGGCAAAGCTGGTCTTCCTGAACTTTGGTAAGTGACTCAGTCCATTGGGATGGGTGAGGGGTGAAGGGGTGGAGTGTCTTTATCTTTCATTTGTCTGCCTTCACTTTCACCCTGCATGTGTACAGCTTGTGAAGCATATGAACTTTCAGATTGTAAGTTCTCCAGACTATGGTTTGGAAAGCATTCTCTGTGGCCCTGGTGGTCTTTGTAGTATGTCTTTATTTAAATACAGTGACCAAAATGAAGCCAACTTTCAGCTGAAAGTTCAGGAAAACTGTGCAGTATGTCGAATGCATTTTTCTGAAGTGTTCAACAAAGCTGCATGAATAGACAGCAAGCAAGTGAAATTAAATCCAGCGAATTGTTTTCTAGGCAGTGACTCTTCACCTGAAAGCATTTTGGGAGAATATTCTGGTTGGGACAGAAGAGGCCTGTTCATGTGGTTAGATTGAATGTTTTCCTTGTGTTTGTTTAGCCTTTGCATTTGGTCAAACTGGCGGTACAGTGGGTCTGGTGAGCTGGCTCAGCTCCCAGGTCACCCAGGGAGGCCGGAGCATCCACAGGACGGAAAATGATGGAGCATCACTGTATGAGAGATACTTCTTTGTGATCTAAATTTTTCTTTAAACCTCACTTGTGTTTTGTAATGAAGTTTTGAAAAATATCTTCCTTTGATTGTAGAAGCTAGAAGGACCAACTACGGATATGTTGCTTTTATATAACTTCTGTCATTTTGATTGCATGCTCTGTATGTTCTAACACCTTGGATCATGGTCACTGTGAAGTGTGCATATGTGCAGGCCAGCTCTTGTGCCTTGATTGTCAGAACTGACAGCTGGGTAACGTGAATAATGCAGGTTACTTCCTTTTTCATCACCGTGCTTTTTCAGTGATGATTTTAATTTGCCCTTGCAGAGCTTTGTTAGGTCTCCCTGAAGTTCCTACCTCTATTCACTCCCAAGTGACCGAAGTAACTGTCCTGTAACACTTTCTTGCACTAGTACTTGCACTAATATCACTGCAGCGTTGTTCCTACTGCTTTATATAATGGCAGTCAGATTTTACTTGTGACAGTACTCCCATGAAAAACTATTTGCCTTAATACAAAGTGCATTCTAACACACTTATTAGAAGCACACTGGCATGTTTGAGTAATTATTCTCCACTGGAGAGTGACATTTCTTCTTCAGAGGAGTGGTGTAGGGTTTGCCCTGTCATATTGTTTTTTAACATTCTGAGTATAAATCACTACTCTTCATCCATCTTTTTCTCCTCCTTTTGTGTAGTTTGGGATTTGCTTCTGAAACAGTACCACAGAGCTTCGGGAGAAAGTGCTTCCATTTGTTTCTCAAGATAGCTAAAGATGAATCGATGCTCCCACTGTTAGCAACTGAACCAATGTCTGGATTTGTTCTTGCGGACAGACTTTTATTCCAGGTTATGAGATACATGGGCATAGGGGTAGAGATCTCAAGCCATCTCCACTGGAAGTCTTCAGAAAACTGAGATTTCTAGAAACGTAAATACAGACTAGATCAGATTTAGTGTATCAGTATGATAAACAAATCATGTGATTTTTGTCATGTGATGTGCTGTGAGTGATACCAAATAGCTCTGACACGTCACTAAAAAAACCCTTGATGTGCTAAATCTCTGTGTGATGTATGCCTATACGATGAAGAAGATCTGTTTGTCTGTGTGTGTAGAATAGATGGACACCATCCCAGTGATAAATGCCATACATAAAAATTGCCTGTACTTCTRTATTTTTCTCTTGCTTTTAGGTAGATGCTTACCTGGCCCCCATCACTAACACTGGTTATGTTCCTGTTTGTATCTTTGTAATACAAAATCTGGCAAGAAAGTCGTAACAGATTTGGCAAATGGGAAAATCAAGGCACAGAGAAGTTGAATAATTTTCCCAGAACACTGCTAGAAGGGACTTGTGTGCCTGTCCAGACCTCGGCCGCAGAACTTACCGTCYTCTTGGAGGATCCACCACCCTTGTGGGAGCATCGCCAAGTTCTGCAGTGACAGTGCAGTGACCCAACAGGTCTCTGGTGGCGTGCATGCTTTGTCTGGGACTCTTCCACATGCTTTTGCATAAGAGCAAACAGACTTGCACGGGTATAGATTTGCAGTCTAAGGGGCCAGATTTGTCAGGTTAACATTGGCTGTTGTCAGCCTTGGTTTTCATGTTTGTGGAATATTTAGTGATTTTTTTGGGCTAAGTGAAGTGAGATTTGACTGTCACCACTATCAGTGCTTCTTTGTGTGTCAATAGCACAAAAACTTTGGYATGTTAATTGTTAGCCACTAAATTTCAAGGAGACAGACTTCCTGGTTCTGCTAGAGTGGAGCTCAAGTTTATGGGAAAAGCCTGAATCATTGGGAGAAGAGAGTCCTTAAAACTGCTTGATGCTGTCAGTAGATCTCTATAGTGTCTCTCTTGGTATTGGGTGTGTCAGAGGCTGCCTAGAGAGGCCATACAGCATTGGTGATGGAAAAGGAAGCATTTAGGCTAAGCACATCCCCTCATTTAGCACATTGCACAGTGTCTGTAAGATGTAGCTTGTGAACTGAGCAATGGMAAACAAAATGCTGAAAATGTTTGATATTTGACTTTCCTGATGTCGCTCATGTTTGAATCACTGAATATAACAAGCAACGAACAACTGTGTGTTGTATAAGTTGGGGAACATAAAACATTTGGAAGAGTGAATAGAGGTGTAATGATTTTGTTTTCAGGGATCTCTTCCTGAAGAGATGAAGTTTCTGGCCTAACATGATCTGTTTTAAATGCTGCAGTGTGTGGGAGATAYGGCAATTATTTGATAGTCTTTGGAGAGTGGGCTAACAAACTGCATATCCTTCTCAAAGGCTCAGGAGGACAGTGTTTAACACAATTTATCTTATTCTTACAGGACAAGAGCAATGTGGTGTCTGCTACTATAATGCAGTATCTCCTTTAGGTTGTTGTATTATAGAGGCTGAAACTACATGTCATCCTGAAACATGTTACAGCTCTGGGATGCACCCTTTATCCCAGGGAGTTTGTCCCATCAGAAGCTTCCGTTACAGCTACAATGCAAACAGTAAAAGGTTTGCCAAATCACCCATCCCATTGACGCAGCAGGAGCGACTATCTTGTGTCTGGGAGATTTACAAAGCAGGCTGGGCAGAGGCGGTTAAATGTACGTCACAGGAAGTTTTGTCTGTCTCCCCCACCTCTTAACTTTAGCCTGCTCCCTGTTTTTTTGATGGTTGCTTGTGTCTTCTTACCTTGCTCGCTTTGATGTTCATATTTTAGTCACAGCTGTAGCCAGTTCATCCTTTCACACAAAAAGAATAAGGTCTTCCCAGCACAGTGGACCAGTTTGTACAACTCTCCAGTGCCTTGGTAAAGCAGTTTTGTAAGAAAATAAAGGTAAAAATTAAAAGGTTTCATACTCTGGTGTTTTTTTTTCCTTTTCTTTTTTTGTATCTCAGTGAGGGTCCCRTATTTCATTGACTTGAAAAGACCACAGGATCAAGGTTTAAACCACACCTGTAACTATTACCTGCAGCCAGAGGAGGATGTAACCATCGGAGTCTGGTAAGGAAGCCTGTTCTGTCCAGTATGTGCCATGCATCTTTATCCTTCTTTTTGTTCTCAGTGTTGCCTATCCAGTATTTTTGCTGTGCATGTGACAACCGTTGCCTGCTCTGATTTGTGGATGTTTGTGTTTTCCTCTGCCAAGTGACCGAGTTCATGTTGAAAAGTATGCAAATCTCTGGAGCTCGTCTGAACTCAGATCAGTAATGMATGAAACAAAATTGGACAACCTGTGCATTCAGAGAAACTTCATAATTTGGAATCGTAAAGGTTACAGGTCTGCATTGCTACAAAGATCATGCCTCCATATCAATGGAGACATGAGACCCAAGGAGTTAGAAGTTTTGTCATTCAACTGCTGTTCGTATTTTGTTTTGCAAAATAAATGTGGGGGAAGATAGGAAAACAGGATCAAAGTGTTCAGAGTAGGAGGAAGAATATTCTGTGTATAAAACATATGTAAGGCTTGGAGAGTGGGTGAGAACGGAACACGCAGTTTACTCTCTTAACAAAACAAGTGACAGTGTCAGAGCTCACTTGTCATTCCTTCCTCACGAAGATGATTTTCTGGTCCCAGGCAAGGGCAATTCATTTTAGCWCCTTGTTACCCAGGATCAGGTTAGATGGCTGGTTCTCTGTCTGAAAAGGTCTGCTTTCAGTACTCCCCGTATTATTACACCAGCTCAAACCAGCCTCTGCATCTGTTTCTCATGATCACTTTCTATTGTGTCTCAACATCAGAGGTTTTAAAGCCACAGAAGAGTTCCTGCTCACTTTGAAGAAAAAGAAGTGCCTGCAGTTTGAATATATATGCAAGAGCAGCAAACACCTGAAAAAAAGCTAGACATTGTGCCAGGTGTGGAGGGAAGGGGGCTGTTCCTTAATACAGCCAGTGATGTTACATCTGTAAGCTGTAGGATTTGGAGTTTTCAGTTATGCGTGTGTAACTTGTGTGTGTCCGCTAATGCAGTAGAGATTTTATCTTCACTTGAGGGTATATGACCTTTTGAATGGGACAGTGATATTCCCTTTAAGTGAATTTTGGTGAAAGACATGTTTAGAAGCTGGAAGTTCAGTCTTTCCAGGGTAGGCTGATAAATAATCATTTGTATCTTCACTTGGACAATTAAAATTCTACCTGCTAAGCTGTTGAATAAGTTTAGATTGCAGTCTTGAGATTTTTATTTTGYTTCCCTTACAAGTGTACTGTGTATCTTCACTAAAACAGAACTTCCAGCTTGTGGTGGCAGTTCAGAGTCCATGTCATTTGTCTTGGTACTTATGAGATAGGCTTTCACAAAAGTTTGGAGCCTTGCTTTAGTGCCAGTGTAAGGTCTTGTGTTCGGTATAATTCTGAAACAAAGTCCTCAGCCTGCTTTGTTCATAAGYTTGCAAAAGTCTTGAGGCAGAACAGTTGGAGAAGTTGTGAGTTATTGGGGCTTTTTTCCTCCTCAAGAACTCAATGTCTGCTGGCTGCATGCATGCAAGTAGACTTTTTACATTGTTTCCTCCTGTGTTGGTTTGTCCTCTGAGCTTTACATCTGGGAGGAAGGTGTGGTAAATGGAGTTTGTCTTTCTTCCAAGGAGAAAGACATGTGAGTACTTAAATTACTTCAGACAGCTGTAAGCTAGCCCCCTTCTCAACAATTTGAGATGGTTGTGGGCATGTACTTGCTTTCAGTGTTTGTCTTCTAGAGTAATTATCCAATTTAAATGCCTACCTTCTCTTCGGTCTGTCATTCCTCTCTTTCCATTCCACCAGTGTTGAATTCTTTTTAACAGGCTGCCCGGCTATATTATCTACAAAAGAACAGCTGTGAGTTAAAAATTCCTGGCTCTTCTAGATTGTAGCTTTTCCAGCTAAAATGTTATACCTTCAAGAACCTGGTGTCTGAAAATAAAACACATGATCTTCTCATAAGACCCTGAGCCTTTTCCTCAGATTGACTATGGAGTCAGATATGCCTCTTATTCACCAAACATTCTTTCCRAAACCAGCTGACTTTGATTATTCTGAATATCTGCTGACCTAGCTGTGAATCTTGTTTATGGTGTRTAAGTATGTTCATTGAAGTAATTAAGTGCCATAAAAGCTGAGGAATTGAGATTCTTTCTCCAGAACAGCGGGATGTTCAGTAATTATGCTTTGGGTTTGCCTGTGAAGTTTGGTGCCTTGCACAGCCCTGAGTTTTGAAGGCAATGGTGATGGAGGTAAAAATGTAGAAATAACCCTAGCCACTGCCTTTTAAATTTGGCCATTTGTCAGCTAATATGACAGTTTTGTGAAGAGTGTGTGTGAAGTGTGTAATCCTGAATTAATGAGTTGATCAGAAAAACTCAAAATTCGAGTGGCAGACACTGAGTAGCAACAAGACAATGTAATTTTTCCTTCTGTATACAGGCACACGGTCCCTGCAGCCTTATGGAAGAATGCCCGAGGGAAGGACCAGTTGTGGTTTGAAGATGCTTTGGGTTCCAGCCATCCTGTAATCCTTTACTTGCACGGCAATGCGGGAACAAGGTGAGGCACAAAACAATGATGGCTTTGTTTCATGCTGTGTTTTCCTGGCTTGCCACAGCTTCAACACACTGATAAGAAAGGTGGGGACAAACTTTTTAGTAGGGCCTGTAGTTATAGGATAAGGGGTAATAGTTTTAAACTAAAAGAGGGTAGATTTAGACTAGATATAAGGAAGACATTTTTTACGATGAGGGTGGTGAAACACTGGAACAGGTTGCCCAGAGAAGTTGTAGATGCCCCATCCCTGGTAACATTCAAGGTCAGGTTGGATGGGGCTCTGAGCAACCTGATCTAATTGAAGATGTCCCTGCTCATTGCAGGGGGGGTTGGACTAGATGACCTTTAAAGGTCMCTTCCAAACCAAACTATTCTATGATTCTATGATTAAAACCAGTTTGGTGCTTCTCCWTTCTTTTAAAAGGAAAGCATGTTTTAAGAAATTACGCCTCTCCATTTATTGAATATGGGAATAGATCTATTGCTGTAATCAGAGATATCTGATACTGTAGTTTACCCTCTGCTAGAAGCCAGGAGGCTGTGACCCTTACTAGATCAGATAGGGAGAAGTACTTCTTTTCAGTGTAGTGGTCTCTGAATCAAGACATGGGATAATATTAGTGCTTCTGTAATGTGATTTACATGCATTAAATAAACTTTCCAGTTCCATTCATGAGCTTATTTTAGTAGTTAACACATTCTGAGGAAGGAAAATCAGAAGGAAAGAGGAAGGTAATGTGCTGGTCTTGTTTCATTGTTGCATACATACAGGACATTTGTCTGGAACAGGAGAATTTCTAAAATTTGTAATTTTATAGTTGATCATGTGTGTCAGCTAAAGAAGTAGGTTGGTTCTCTATACTTTGTTGCTGGATGCTAAAAACCATTAGCGCAGTATGAAACTTCCTGGATGTTTCTCAGAATCATGTTCTTACTGCCGTATCTCTGCATGATACAGTGCTTTAGTTCATTTATTAGCACATGGTCTTTTTCCTTACTAATATCCATCCTACAAAGAGTATCAGCCCCTTTCTGAGTTTTGAGTGCCAGTGCGCATGTTCTTTTGAAGCTGATGTCTGCTCGTAGATAGTCTGCAAGAGCAGAAACATTGCAGAAATACAAGTTCCGTGATGTAAAGCAAAGAAACTCTGTTTTAACTGTGCTGGTAGTGAAGGTTCTCTAGCCTTTACATTGCAGAAACGTTGCCCTTTTTCACCTAAATTCTTGTCTTAGCAGTGTTCTTTTTTGGTACAAGGGCATGGTGTGGAAGATGCATGCTGTGAGCCAGGAAATGCATGAGCAGATGGGTTTTTGGAAACTGACCTTGTCTTCTTGTGTTGATGTATTACAAGGTTTAATCAGATTGTTGCATTATTTTTCAAATACTGCTTCACTTGTTTTCTTGCCTTTATTGGGTGTAGCAAATGATRCTAATGGAAGCTATTCTGCAGCTTAATGGTGGTAGTTTGGGACCAGTATCTCTGTTATGTGYGTATTGATTAGATTTACTTCTTGGCTCCCCCAAGTTCTACTGAGATAAAGTACTGAGCTATGGATCAATTACATATTTCACATTTCGCTTTACTTTGTGTATTGGAGAAGCTGGAGGTGTATTGGCTTTGCCATTTCAGCTTTAATATATATTGCTGTATGTTTCTACACTGCATATTCAGTCTCTTGTCAAAGGGCTGCTTTATTGATGCAGGCTGCGTTAACCATAAGTAAAAGGCACTGCCTTGGCTTTCTGATTTGCCTGAGTGGTCTGGAGCTGAGGCAAAAATGTTATGTTTACTTGATCCCCTTAGAAAAAATTCTTCTGTTGCACTTTGAGGAATGCATGAAAAGGCACCAATGTGTGCATGTCAAGGGTGACTTTTCAAGCAAATGTATCTTCTTCTTCTTCAGATTTGTATGATTCAAAGTGACTTACAAGCAACCCCTTGTGTTTTGCCCTGAGTGTTTTTGGCTGCATTAAGTATTTTGTAGTACAGTTGGAGCTGACAGCTTTTGGCTGGCAAGTGCATGTGTTCTTAGGAGGAGGTCTGGAAAGTGGCATTTTGGTTTAGAGGCTGCACTGACCAAACCAGTCATAGTATGAATGTTTTAGAGTTTTCATATGAGTGCAGGAGTAAATCTACTCTTACATCAATACTAGACTAAAGTTTGAGTGTGGATTAGCCATGTCATGTGGATAGATTTTAAAGCATGTAATGGCACATTCACTCTCCTTTCCATTTTATTGTCTAGATTTCAATTTATGAAAAAAACATTAAAGCAGATTCTTCCCCTGGACTTATTTACAGTGTTCAACTCTGGTTTTCTCTGCTCAGTCTTTTGCACGTGTCCTTTCTGTCCCTGTGCTTGGACCAGGTGAGAAAATCCAAGGGCCAGCTGCTTGGGTTAACGTTGTGAGGTCTGCTGAGAGCATCACACCTTGGAGAGCAAGTACTGGCTGGGGCAGCACTGGTGGCAGGAGCACAGGGTCTGCAAAGCCAACAGGGACAGGCTGTTTTGGATGTATTACAGGCTTTGGAAAAGGCATATAGGAGGGTGGGTTGAAAAGTTCGTCTTTACCTGCTGTGAGAAGAGATTTATAGGGAGAAGTTGACTTCAAAACTATGTCCTGCATAGCTCAGCAAAGCCTTGCTGTCTCCTTGAAGCCTGYGACAAAGCAGTTATGGTGTTTCTTATGTTTAGCATGTTTGTGTTAAACTGGAAGCCTGAGGCAATTGGGAAAGTCTGTTTCTGGAAGCTTAAATGTTCACATGTGGTTTTTTTTGTTTGGTGTTTTTTTTTCTCCTCTTCATGAATCACTTTCGCCAGAGGAGGGGATCACCGCGTGGAGCTTTACAAGGTAAGTGGCTGCACGTGTTGTCCAAGCAGTTGCATTAACATATCAGAYGTGCACAGACTTGGGAAGACTGTTCATTACAGCCCACTGCCAACAGGCAGACAGCTTAAGGCTCTTAGTCTCCTCTAGCATGTATGGGAAAAGGGGTCTGTAAGCCATGAGCACRCTTCCCCATATTAAAAGATATTTGAAAGGTCTTTTACTTGCTGTTGTTAACTGAGCTAACCAGGTTCTTTGCCAGGAATACTTTCACAACAGAGTTTATAGGAAAAATTAAAAGTTTTATTTAATCACTGCCATAATCTGATTGATTATACTAGCATACTAATTTAAGGTACCATTTAAGAGTATTCTTTCATGTGTTACCAGTGTTCTATACACTCACCATCATAGAACRGAATAGAATATTTTCAGTTGGAAGGGATCTACAATGATCATCTAGTCCAACTGCCTGACCACTTCAGGGCTGACCAAAAGTTAAAGCATGTTAAGGGCCTTGTCCAAATGCCTCTTAAACACTGACAGGCTTGGGGCATCRACAGCCTCTCTAGGAAGCCTGTTCCAGTGTTTGACCACCCTCTCAGTAAAGAAATGCTTCCTAATGTCCAGTCCAAACCTTCCCTGGTGCAGCTTTGAACCATTCCTACGTGTTCTATCACTGGGTACCAGGGAGAAGAGATCAGCACCTCCCTCTCCACTTCCCCTCCTCAGGAAGCTGTAGAGAGCAATGAGGTTGCCCCTCAGCCTCCTCTTCTCCAAACTAGACAAAACTAAAGTCTTTAGCCACTCCACATAGGACATTCATTCCAGCCCTTTCACCAGCTTTGTTGCCCTCCTCTGGATGCATTTGAGTACCTTCACATCCTTCTTAAATTGTGGGGCCCAGAACTGCACACAGTACGCAAGGTGAGGCTGCACCAGTGCCAAATACAGAGGAATAATCACCTCTTTTGACCGGCTGGTTATACTGTCTTTGGCGCATCCCAGGATGTGGTTTGCCCTCTTGGCTGCCAGGGCACGCTGCTGACTCATATTGAACCTGCTGTCAACCAGCACCCCCAGATCCCTTTCTGCAGGGCYGCTCTCTAGCCACTCCTCTCCCAATTTATACTTGTGCCTGGCGTTACTCTGTCCTAGGTGCAGAATCCAGCATTTGGACTTGTTAAATTTCATCCCATTAATCATTACCCAGTGCTCCAATCTATTAGATCCCTCTGCAAGGCATCTTGTCCCTCAAGAGAGTCAACAGCACCTCCCAGTTTGGTATCATCAGCAAACTGGCTAATGGTGCATTCAACTCCTGCCTCCAGGTCATTGATAAATATATTGAACAGAACTGGCCCTAGAATTGAACCCTGAGGAACACCACTGGTGACCAGTCGCCAGCCAGATGTAGCCCCATTCACTACAACCCTCTGAGCTCTGCCCTTCAGCCAGTTCTTCACCCAGCGCACTGTGAACTTGCTCATCCCACAGTTGGACATTTGTCCAGAAGGGTGCTGTGAGGGACAGCATCAAAAGCCTTACTAAAATCCAGAAAAACTACACCCACTGCCTTCCCTTCATCCACTAGGTGGGTGACCTTATCATAGAAGGATATCAAATCAGTTAGACAGGGCTTTCCCTTTGTGAACCCCTGTGGACCGTGCCTGATGATTGCATTATTCTTTAAATGCCTTTTAATACTATCCAGTGTAATCTTCTCCATAATTTTTCCAGGAACTGAGGTTAGACTAACAGTTCTGTAGTTCCTGGGTCTTCCCTTACACCCTTTTTGTAGATTGGAATAACACTGGCTAGCTTCCAGTCAGCAGGGACCACCCCAGACTCCCAAGACCTTTGGTAGATGATCAAGAAGGTTACTGCCATAACATCCGCTAGCTCCTTCAGTACTCTGGGATGAATCCCATCAGGCCCCATGGACTTGTGAACATTCAGCTGATACAGCTAGTCCCTTACAATTTCAGTGTCCACAAATGGAAAGTCACTGTTCCCACATTTGTGGTCCTCCGACTCAGGGGACCAGGCAGCCCGAGGTCTATCAGTATTATTAAAGACTGGGGCAAAAAAAGCATTGAAAGCCTCCGCTTTTTCTTCATCCCTATTAGTCAGATGACCATCTTCAACAAGTATCGGTCCAATGTTTTCTTTAGACCTCCTCTTGCTATTAATGTACTTGAAGTCCTTCTTGTTATCTGACACAACTACTGGCCAGTTTCAACTCTAACTGAGCTTTGGCCTTTTGTGTCTTCTCCCTGCATGTGTGAACCACAGCTCTGTAATCTTCTTGCGAAGCCTGACCTTGCTTCCAGAGATCATACAATTTCTTTTTCCTCTTGAGATCCATGAGGAGTTCCCTGTTCAGCCAAGCTGGTCTTCTGCCCCGCTTGCTTGACTTATGACACGATGGAATTGCCTACTTCTGTGCTTCTAAAAGGTGGTTCTTAAAGACTGGCCAGCACTCATGGACTCCTAAGCCCCCAAAAGCAGATTCCCAGGGTACTCTGCTAAATAGCTCCCTGAGTAGCTTAAAGTTTGCTCTCCTGAAGTCTAGGGTAGCAACTCTGCTGTCCTTTTTTCTCATTACACTGAAAATTTTAAACTCAACCATTTCATGATCGCTGTGGCCAAGACAGCCACCTACCATCACATCTCCCACAAGTCCTTCTCTATTCACAAATAGCCAGTCTAGGAGGGCATCTTTCCTCGTTGGCTCACTGAGTACCTGTGGCAAGAACTTATCTCCTACAAACTTCAAGAATTTCCAAAACCTGCTCGTTACAGCAGYATGGTATTCCCAGTTGATGTCTGGGAAGTTGAAATCTCCCATAAGGACAATGGCAACCGATCCAGAAATTTCTCCTAATTGCCTATAGAATAACTCATCAGTACTTAGATCCTGGCTGGTGTATCATTAGTAGACACCCACTACAACATCTCCTTTGTTTTCCATCCCTCTAATCCTCACCCAGAGGTTCTCAACCACRTCATCACTAACTGTAAGGGCTGTACAATCAAACCTCTCCCTTACATATAGCGCGACATCTCCACCTTGCCTGTCCTGCCTATCCCTCCTGAACAGCCTGTAGCCCTCCGTCCCAGCACTCCAATTGTGGGACTCATTCTACCAAGTCTCACCAATACCAATGATATCATAGTTCTGGAAACTAACCAACACTTCCAGTTCATCCTGTTTGTTTCTCATGCTGCGTGCATTGGTGTACAAGCATTTCAGATGAACTCCTGGGCCCTCCGTGCTCCCAGGAGCAGTGTAAATGTTCCCACTAGCATTGCCACCCTCAGGCAATGCCATGCCAACCCTTGGCTTACCTACTGCAATCCTGTTGGTATCCCCTTCCCCCATCGATTCTAGTTTAAAGCGCTCTCGATCAGTCCCGCCAGCTTACACCCAAAGATGTGTTTTCCCCATCGGGACAGGTGGATCCCATCAGGCCTCAGCATACCTTGTGTCTTGGAGGCTCTTCCATGGTTTAAAAACCCAACGCTTTGGTAGAGGAACCAGTCCTGGAGCCAGGTATTGATATCCTGGGCTCGTCTATTTCTTCCAAAGTCTCCCCCCATTACTGGGAGGACTGAGGAAAACACTACCTGTGCTTCTGAATTTTTTAGCATTCTGAAACCTCTTTTGACCGACCTCAGACTTCTTGTTGCGATATCCTTAGTGAAAGAGCAGGAATGGATAGTAGTCTGAAGGTTGTACTAAGCTCTTTACGGTTGTGGTGATGTCCCTAATTCGGGCCCCAGGGAGGCAGCAGACTTCTCTGAAAAGAGGGTCTGGTCTGCAAATGGGTGCTTCCGTTCTGCATAGGARGGAATCACCAATGGCCATAGCTTGCCGTTGTTTCTTCTCGACACTGGTCTTAATGCAGGTTTTGTTGCGAGGATGCCATACATGATGCCATAGATCACCAACTGCTGGGAAAATATACGTGGATTGAGGCCAGCTCAGACTCCTCACACTCTTCAAACTTTTGAAGGTGACATTTGGTCTTTTAAATGCCAAAATGTTGGGCCGAGCCAGTATAAACCTCCCCATTGGTCCATTAGTTGGCCTGGGTGACAAAGCTACTACTTGCCTATTCACAGAACAATTTGTTGCAATGAAACATTTTCAAGGTTGCCAGTGCGGCAGTTACTTTATCACTTGTCAGGCAGGCAGGTTCAGCCTGGGTTTCCCCCTTTCCCATGRCACAGTGCATTTGTATGAGTGGTGCCATCTCAAGTGCTGAAGACTTTGTACAAAACCCAATGAATTTCCCAGACGTAGCACCATGGTGTGTTACATGAGAACAGGCAACTTCAGCTGCTTTGGGTCTTCGCGGTCATTTATTTTATTAAACTCTCTCATGGCTGAAATCCTCACACACAATTTCTTGGTCTCATATCACGTGTTTCTAAAAGAGCCATAATTATTTTTGCTGGCTCATTTCAGAGGGGTCTGAGTCTGTGTTTTTCCTATGGATTTAGCTATCATTCCCTTCTCTCTATAATTTGTGTCAGAGTGTTGGCACTCATAAMGCTTTATTGCAATCCCGCTCCTTACGCAAGATCCCCTGCCACAAAGTAATTCAGATYGCTTAGAAAATGCTGTTTGGCGGCTCCAAGGAGGCAGGTGATATTTCTTTTCCTTTAAGAAAAAAGGATGAGCTAAGTTGCAGAAAGTTGGTTGAGGAGACTGTTGTGTATGGTGATCTATTTGGTCATTTTTCTGGGAACCAGCCTATGCTACAATGCATTTTGTGCTGGCCAAGACAGGCAGAGGAGTTGTTTTGGATTTTGACTGAGCAAGAGTAGCATTGCTTTAGATGAGACTCAAAGACTCTGCGTGCCTCTGTGTGTTTCTGTGTGTGTACACACGTGGAGAACACAGTTTATCAAAACCCAAGGTTTCTGTTCCTGGGTCTGGTATTCTTTTGCTTCTGAGAACATAGACAAGTTGCTTAGTTTGTCTTTTTCAGTCAGTTACTCACATGTGAACACATACGTGGGCTTACCAGAACCACGCCAGAAACTCCAGGTCTGTGCTTATTCCAGCAGAATGAAACAGGCTGGATTGCTGTCCTTTTTGTTGGTGCTGCTAGTAGGCTGGAAGCAGCAGGGGAAACCCTCTATAAGAGGCTTAGAAGGGAAATAACRTCAGTGACAGGGCTCTGTCCTTTCTTTCCAAGTGATTGATTCATTTCTCAGCAGCAGCACTGAAAGTTGAGACTGTCACTGCTGCACGGTTTGTGAGCAGCAGGTGTCCAAAATTGTTCTTGCCCGAGTCGATGTGAGTTTGAAGACGGTAGCCAGAAGCAGGAGCCATGAGGAAGCCAGCAGGAGGAGCAGCAGTGGAGCAGTAACCAGATACAAACTCGCTTTGAGGGGCATACTTTCCTCTAGTCTGGACAAGTGTCCAGTTATTCTTTGCTCAAGCCTGGTTTCCAGATATCACAATTACCAATGTATTCAGGGTCACTGTGTTATTCACATGATTGAAATTATTCATGCTTGAATAATGCAACTCAAAATCTTTTAAAACTGACAAGAATCCTGTTCTCTTAGCTACCTTGACTGTCAATGACAGACTACCGCAAGCTCCTTCTGCAATTCATACTTGTACGTTGAGGCTTCGGCAGTGAAGCTTTTAGTTGTTATTACACGGATGTGCTGGGATAGTGAAGAGCTGATGCAGAGGGTTTTTTTGCCCACTGCATGAGGTTACCCAACTTTATAGCAGCACATGAAACAATACGGTATTGTTATAGGGGCGTAAGTAATTACTATAAATAAAACGTTTGGCATTGTTACACTAAACATCCTGTTAAGGGTCAAAGGAAATGCCTGTTATCTGCAAAGCCAATTGAAATCTTACCGGCTTCGTCTGAGACTTTTTCTGAACTAATTCTAAGGGGAAGAACAAGAAAGAAAAATACTCTTAAAAAAAGACTAAAACAGAAAAGGCTGTTAGGGCAGGGCATGGGATTGGGATGCTCCCAGGTAGTTGGCTTTAGGCAGGGATGTTACAGTTCGTCATCAGCTGTCTATGTCCTTCACCAGGAGGAGCTGGGTGTTGATGGTGAAGGTTCTTCCTTCTCTTGTGTATCCATGGTGATAAGCCGTACTTTGGCCTTGCTTTTGCACGTCTGCTTTCCTCTTGGGAAGTGGGTGTTTGGGTGCTGCAGCTGCCCAATGCCAGGGTAGGAAGGAAGGTGCACGGGCATGTGGGCCATGCTCTACAGCAGAGGGGCCCTGCATCATGAAGGTTGAGGTGGGCACCTTACAGCTCTGGCAGCTGCAATGATGGTAGTGACAGTTTCTGCTGCTTTTCCTGCTTGTTCCTGTTCCTCCTCAGCCTCATCTCTTCTTTTTCCTGGAAGAGAAAGGCACCTCTGAAGTGTAAGAGCGGGGCAGTGCCCATGGTCAGGGCTTGGCAGGTCCTTGGAAAAATGAGCCCCTGCAAGTGATTCACCTGTATCTTGGCTTTGAGTTGAATGGGTGCAGGAGTGGGAGGCTCCATCGACTTCTTCCTTTGGTAGAGGTATGAGATGACCTTCATCATCTTTATCCCAGCTCTTTGTCCCTGCTCTCTGCTAGGGAGAAGAGAACTGGGCACACCGGCTTGTGCCATGCCGGTCTGTGAGGAGGCAGGTCTTGGTGGTCAGGGGTCCTGAGCGTGGCCTGCCTAGGTTTAGGTGAGCATGGAGATTGCCACTGCCTGTGCCTAGGGGTGTCTTGAGGGCATCCTCATTGCTTAGTGCTGTGAGAGGGCTGGTGCTTTTGACTGCTGACCAGGACAAGAGCCAGACAGATTAATGTTGCAGCATCTCCTGCTCTCTGCCAGGTGCATTTGCTTTGTGTAGCCTTGCAGCTCCTGGTTCCCAGTGGCAAGAGGAGAATTTGGCTGGGGGTGCATCATGCCATTCCTGTCCCTCTTCAGGAGACTCCACGTTCTTTCCAGGCATGGCCGCTGTCTCGGGTGGTTCCTTGCTGCTTTTGGCTGTGCTGAGTGGCAGGATTTGGGGGTAGGGCTGTGCTTGGGGGTTCAGACTTGGATTGGGGTTAAGGAAAGCTGGAGGCCACTGTGTGGTGGTCTTTGACAGGTATGAGGTGCAGGTGATGGCTGGTGCAGGTCACACTGATGGTCTGAGGAGATAAATGCAGGGGGAGAACCAGGTGCTGAAGGGCTGTTTGCAGGAAGACAAACAGAGGGGCAGAAGGTGAATATTCAGGTGGAAGAAGGCAGAGCTGCCGTGGGAACAGTGACCTGGGGCGAACAGCGATGCTCTCCTGCTGCAGGGGCTGAGCTCCCAGAGTGAGGTGGGTACCAGCCCTAACAGCACAGGTGCAAAGTATACATGAATGTAAACATAAAAGAAATCTAGGATGCAGATCAAAAAGAAAAAAAATGTTTGAATTGAGAACATCATCAGTTAATTATTTATCAGTAATTAAGCAGATAGAAGTTGAAGGAATAGTTGAATAATAAAGTCTCTAGTGGAACTGGGATACAGTTGGCTTTGAAAATGAAACATTAGTCCTATGTGCATGATGCAATGGATGTGTTAAACAGCATATTTTTTAAGAAGAAATAGAGGATGGTAAAAATCTGTTTTTAAATGTAACAGCTGCTAATTAAAATAAAAGTGTCTCTATTTGTTATTGAGAAGAGGTGCTGCCAATGCAGCCAACACATAACAAACGAGTATAGAAGATAGGTAAACTGTCAACAGGTTAAATAATTTTTAATGGCATGGAAAAGGCTAGATTATATGTGATATCTTAGCAGTAAAATCACATTGTAAAGCTGAAAACCAAACTTTGCAAGAAGGAACTTTGTGTTCTGCATGTCCAGTCAGGGGGTCCAATATGTAAGTGAACATATTAAAAATGGTATATAGTGATTCTGATGGAAACAACTGTCCTGCGGCACCTAATTTGTTAATTATTATTTTACCTGATTATTCTGCTATTGTTATATAGGTTGCAGTGGTATTCTGTACTGTGGTGTTGTATATACATAACTACATCTCTCTGTGATGTTAGCATAGTTATTTGCAAGAGGATGTTGAAGAAACAGTAACTTGTGAGTGCAGATCCCAGAGTGGAACAACTGCATATTTAATACCTCTGCTGTAAAGGGCCTTTGCCCTGGAAGCGCACACAGTACGGACCTTGTCACCTCCAAGGGAACCCCTTTGAAGGATTTAGAGCTAAAGAAAGAGAAACAGGAATTGCTTGAAGAGACCTGAATAGCAAAAAGCAAAGGAGCTTTGAGTGACCTGGAAGCTGTTGCAGTTGTATCTGCTAATATAAATTCCAAATAACTGTTAGTGGGAAAATGGCATTGAAAGAGGGGTAGTGGAGTAGCATGACCCCATGGCTAGTGCCAAGAAATAACACAACCAAGTGCAGCAAGGGTGAGCATGATGTAACATGTTAGTCTTGGGGGGGTGCCAGCAAGCAGCAGGGCAAACTGCGTGATACGTACATGAAGTTACTGGCTTTCCGTCTTCAGACGACCATTTAGATCCTAGTGGGACAATGGAAACGCTCTCTCCATTTCCAGTCAGGCGCCAGTTGTCTGTGTAAGCTCCGGTTGTGCTTGTATGCATACTGCGTGCCCCCAAATTGTTGTAAATTGTCTAATTGTTTATAACTCTACCCGATACCTGTATATGTAACCTGTTAAGGTTAAAATTGTGCTATTCCTCTAGAAGTAATGCTCAGCTTACAGGTATCACTCCAGTTGTATGCTGCGATAGTCCCAGTACCACTAGGTGTGTTATTTAAAAAATTGCAATGAATGCTAACCCAACTGGTAATGCTGGAAGTCCAGCTTGTGGTGCAACGAGCCCTGAAGGTAGTGAATGTTGCACACCAAGCAGATATCTGATCTGCCACAGTGCGGCACAGTCCAAACCACCGAGCACTGCTGCTGCCTGCAATCCCTCTGAGAATGGTGATCTGCCACTACAGGAGTTTTGAACTTGGCTTTGCGTCCTGTAGTTGTCGTCTTAATAGCAACTTTATTCGTTGTGCAAGCTGCATTGGCTATAAAATCAAGCAGTTGGCAACCAAGTAATGGTAGTGCATTACAATGAAGAGCTATGCGCTGCCCTCAGACCTGTGCAGGCTATCATGAGGCAAGCTGAAAGGGTAAACACCTCTGAGAAAATCCATTGCTTGGTCCTGATGAGAAGCCTTGAGCCACAGGAGGGTTTGCAATATCCTGCAGTCGGTGGACTGTCAAAAAGGGAAATTGCAGCCTTGTAACCCAGTGCATATAGTATTGCCACTGCTAGTAACACAGCTGAGGCTTGTAAGGCTTCTTCTGACCTTGTTTTGGAGCTCCCTGGAGCACTGTTTTGAGCTTGTTTAGCCGTAAAAGCAGTTGTCTAACAACCAGGTGGCCACTGGCTAGCTGGTTTTACTTTTGCTGAGCTTTGTATAATTACATGGCATAGCCATAACTGTAATACAAATAGTAACAATTCTCATACACATAGTATTATAGAGAAAAATCACTGTAATGTTTTTATATACAAGTTACAGGCACAGTTACTCTGTGTCAAATGAAACGCTGGTGACACCCAGCATAGTGATACAGGGTAGAGGGGTACAGGCCTGGTATGACAGCAGAGACCTCGGAGACGGGGACATGGGGGGCATTGCAGAGGAGCGCAGGTATGAGCGTGCATGGATCAGGGCACAGGCTGACCCCGGAGACCCCGGGCTGTGCATAGCCTGCCAGTGGTCAGCTGAAGAGATGCAGACCTGGGAGCTGGGCAAAAATGGGTTTAGAGGTAACAAAGAGAGCATGTCCAATGTATGTTGAACACTGCCCATAAAGTAATTTGAGATGTAACATGGAATCACAGACCAGTGAAGAGAAAGAAACATCCAGTGCATGTCCAAAACATATGAAAATTAGCCCAGGATGGATCCTAGAGGGAAGTTGGAGAAACCATCACCATCATAGTCCTCCCAGCAAAGGAGTTGAGTTGCCAACTTACCTGAACACCCCTCTTTTCTATGTTGTCCTCTTTTTCTCTTTCTTCTATACTAATGAGATCTGAACTAGTAACAGTAATTGTTCAGGCTGTTAAGATTTCAATTACACTAGAAATAAAGTGTTGCTTTTACATATGAGATGATTTCCTTTTGTCCATTAGACGGTTTAGAGTATAGTATAATACTAAGATTGCTTTTTTAATCAGGTATCATACATAGACTATGAGAGCAACAACATTTTAATCTTTTTGTGACTTTTTGTTGATTTTTATCTACCACGGAGCTGTTAGGTTCATACCGAGCAATAGTAGCTTGGAATGCTAGCATTGTTTTTATCAAGGCACTTTTTCCGAGCAAGTTGATCTAACATTTGGTATTTTCACTTGCTTTTAACAGATTTTGTTAGGATTACCATTGGCTGTAACATAAATCTTCATGATAGAGCAATTGCACATTTTGGATGTATACATTTAAGCTTTCTGAAACCTGAAACAGGCTCATATATGTTATGCTAACATTTATACCAATTTGAGTAATATAAATGAAGCAGTTGTACTGTTTCACTGGAAAACCTGAAAGTGTTTGTAGGGGGAACAGTCATAGGATAGTTGTGGCTCTTAAGGGCAAAACTGTTAAAGACAGAATCAACATCTAAGATAGCCTGATACTTGGTCCAGGAAACAAATGGAGTAAAACCAGTGGGCTGAGATGATTAGTGTTTCAAAAGCTCTGTGCCTGCTATACCAAAAAGCTAGTTGCCGCTTTACCATGTCAGGCTGATAATGTTATAAATTAGATCCTTGCACCTTGGCCTGAGGCAAGAGCACGGCTGCTGTGCAAGTCTCTGTGATGGGTTTCTGCGTGTTTCTCTCCCGTCCAGGTTCTCAGCTCCCTTGGGTACCACGTGGTCACGTTCGATTATCGAGGTATGTGGGCTTCTTTTATTATGAAACACTTTTAGATGTCTCTTTCTGTAGAAGCAACAAAGATTTTTTTTTTTTTTTTTTTTTTTTTTTTTTTTTTTTCAGGGGAGCTTGCTGCCAACTAATTAGATGTGGTTATTGCTGCTTTTTTTCCTTATCGGTATCCAAAGAACTTCCAGAAATTTCTTTCCAGTGCCTTCCTGTGGAGCACTGCTTCCTGATGTCCAGCTTGGTGTACTCTGGCTCCTGTCTGTCCTCATGCACAGGGCTTGTTGATTTGGGAGCTAAGGAGCAGAGGGTGACCCAGGCACATATGCTGTCACAGCATCCAGTTAAGGCATCCTCCACGTGCACATCTGGAAACTAGTAAGCTTGCCTAGATGTAGTCTTTTGGATATGATCTAATTGACTTTCCTGAGGTCACACAGGGAACTGAACTTGCATTTCTTTTTAAAAGTTGATAGGTGAGATAAGACATAGAGTAAATGATTTGCTAACAATTGGTAATGTCCTTGGGGGAAGCCATGACCATTTTGCAACTCTGTGCCACCAGCAGTCAAGCATCTGCTGCTCTCTTTTTTTCCCCTTAGTATTTAAGCCATGGCTGCAGTGTAATGCCACTGGAGATACAGGAAAGAAACTAATCTGATGCATTTTTATCAAGAAGACATCTGGGAGAGGTTTATTTGTAGGATCTTGCCCTGTTTTTCAGTCCTGCTGGCAGCTGGTTCTCTGGCTGCTTTTTAGGTATCAGAAGGGAGGTGGGATGCTTGCTGCTTAGCATGAGATGTGTAGACATGCTGCAATAGTGATAGAGCCAAAACAATCAGGAGGTTGGAAAATTGCTTGAGGGCATTGATCGAACAGCATGGACAACTGATGTTGCAACAGCTTTGTGAAACGTGCTTGGTTTTTGACACTAAGCAGCTAATTCTTACGCTGTTAGAGACTCCGCTTACAAATTGGTTATACGCATGCAAAAGCAGCTAAGGTTTGGGAGCTGGGCTGTTGCAGATGGGTAAGTGCAAGAACACAGTGTGGCAGTGTTTGAGATCCAGCTCTTGTTTTTGTTGACGACTAAATCCACAAAAACTCCTTGGCAGCTAGCAGTTACTTTGTTTAAATGACTGTGGATCAATCGGGGCTTTCAACCCCAGATTCTAGAGGTGCACAGTGAAATAAACAGAAACTGCCCGTGTCCCAGGTCCCTTTGCAGTTGCAGATGGGCTGCATGGGAAGAGCTGGCTGGCTTTGCTGACCAGTTTGTGCGATTCTCAGAAGGACTATTTGTGTTTCAGGCTGGGGCGATTCAATAGGCAGCCCGTCAGAGAGGGGAATGACCTATGATGCCCTTCATGTCTTCGACTGGATAAAAGCAAGAAGCGGAGACAACCCTGTCTATATATGGGGACACTCCTTGGGCACGGGGTAAGCATCTGATCTCAGTGGGACTTAGCAGCTTCTGAAAAACATTAAACACTGACCTTGGATGAAGGTGCTGTTTGCCGTAATTCCCAGGCTGGCTTGGAGTGCTGCTTGGAGTCTGTGGCATAATTGCTGCAGAGTAGCTTCCCCTTTGCACTCTACAGAGTGAGAAGGGCTACAGTGAATGACTATGCAGGAATTGATCTTGAACCTTCATTGCCCAGAGGGATACACTGGAAAAAAGACACTTAGAATAATATAATGCAGATTGRCCGAGGGGAGAGAAAGTGGGACTGCACTGATCTCTTCCTGTGGTGAACCTATGTCTATATGTCCTTCAGAGCAGAACATCAGGCTTCTCTGATACTCTGAAACAGTATCTCAGACCAGCTGCACGTGCACATGACTTGCCCTTACAAAACATTTTCCTCCTGTCCTGGCAAACATGCTGTGTGTAATCAGTACTCATGCAGATGCCTGCATGACTACACTGCTGGCCATCTGTGACGCTTACGTGGTCATGCCTGGCACAGGGAAGTTCAAAGTGTCAAGTGCCTTTGCCTGCATGTTTTAACTTTCCTTTCCTGCTTCCGCCCTTTCCATTGCTGCCTGGAGGTGGGTCGTGTTCAGCAGGCAGCATGTGCTCTTACCCCCTTGATTTGCGGAGGAGCAGAGGGCAAACACAAGAGTTACTTTTGAGTTGCGCTGTGTGCAGATTAAACTGTTTGAGACCACAATAGCTTGCCTTGCTGTCCAACAAATGTGTTGCTGGGACAGGGAGGTATTTCAGGATAGTGCCTCTTCATTGCTGTGATACTAAACATCCTGCTTTGTTTGAGAGAAGGCAAAGGCTCTTCCTTTGGCTCTTCCTTCAAATTTTTGCCATGTTCAGGATCCCTTTCTGGGTCAGAGCATGCTCGTGACATTTCCCAATGCACTGCAATCCGAGTGGCCTGGGACTGTGGTCCCCAGCTGAGTTCCCTGGTGACCATAGCCAGCCTGGAGTTTGAGGTTTTTGAAATATGCTGTGCTTGGAGGATTCAGCAACTTTGGAAATATCCCTGTCCCATTGGGGAGATGCATGGGGGAGACCTTGCTGCTTTCTGACCCAGCTATGGAAACTTCTTGCAGTGTCACTCTGGGACCCTGTGCTCCAGCTGCCTCGAACACAGCACCCCTCTTCCCATACCCCCCCATTCCCCTCTTTCTTGCTCAGCCCTTGTGGTCTGGGAGTAAGAGGCTGTGTCACACAGCTGCAGATACGCTGGGAGCCCAAGAACCACCTTAAAGGATGTCCTTCCAAGTGGCTACATGGTGTGCTGCTTCCTTGGATTTGTTCACTCACCTAAATGCAGGCACCTGATGCCATTTGAGACAGTTGGGTATGGGAGACCTGTGGGAACCCAAGCCATTGTGGGCTGGCTGCCCAGACCTCAGACAGTATGAGGAGTCGACGTTACAGCAGTTGAGTTGTACCTCTGCCACCTACTACCACTAGAGCCTTGTGCTTTGCAGAGGGCCTGTGCCAGACTAAATGTTCATTGTTCTTCTTTCTAGGGTCGCAACAAATCTAGTGAGGCGCCTTTGCGAGAGAGGTAAGTCTGGTGGTTGGATGCTCTTCCCACCCAGCCCAGGTCCTGCTGGCGTCCCAGATTTCTGCATATGTTTGCGGTTGTGACAAGGCTGTCCTTGGCACACCATGGTGGCAGCTGCTCTCATAAGGCAGACCCTGACCTTGCTGGCTATCTGCACCCCTGCATTTCAGCACATTGCCTTCGGCTTTTCAGAAACACCCCCGGATGCCCTGATACTGGAATCTCCATTCACCAACATACGGGAGGAGGCGCGAAGTCACCCCTTTTCTGTGGCAAGTACACAGTGGCTCTTAACGCTAGTGGCATGTAATTGTATGCTTAGAAATTAACCTTCAGAAGTGATGTAGCTGAGCTAACTGCATGACTTGTGGGGCAGCGGTGATATTTATAAGTGTCAGGGGTAAAGAGCTGCACTTAAGGCAGCTCCTGGGAACACTAGTATAATAAGCAGTACCAGAGCCATGTGTGGAGCCTGCTTAAAGAAAATGGAAACTGTGATCAGAAAGGGCAGTAAATGTAGGGAGGGGAAGACAGACTCTACTCTCAGCAGTGGACAGCCCGTTCTTCTTGTATTGTAGCTTCTCTGTTGCAGGAGGCTATTTTGTGGGCTGTGAGCAAAGCGATGGGAAAGCTGGGCTTCTCTTGGTCACTACCCCATCCATGTGGCCCCTTTGCGCTTGCGTGGTTTCTCTGGTGAGTTCACTCTGATGTGGCCATCTTTTCCATCCAGCATGGCTGCGAGTTGGCTCTGAACTGAGCAGACACCCAGACCAGGTGTTGGATGTGGCCGGGCTGGTGAGGTGCCCTGAGATAAAGCTGTCTCCCAGGAAGACTGTTGCCAGCAGCAGCATGATACCTAGAGACCTTGACCATACAAGCATCCAGAGAGCCTGCTCCTGACCAGGCTGATAAGATGGGCCTGAAACAGGAGAGGAAAAATAATGCTGGTGGAAACATGGACCATCTCACTGCAGAGAGCGCAGCCAGCACCCAAGGGATGTTACTGGGATGACAGTGGCCTGTCCTGTGACTGCTGTTTGTATAACAGTCCTGCTGGTGCCTGCCACTAATGGAAATTTTTCCTCTCAGATATACAGATACTTCCCTGGGTTTGACTGGTTCTTCCTTGACCCCATCACGACAAGTGGAATTAAATTTGCAAATGATGAGAAGTGAGTTCCCTCTTTGCTGGGGTTTCAGCTGTGGCTGCAGTGAGCCGTGGCAAGCATCAAGGAGGATAGACATCAGACTGCAATCTCTGCCTTTTTTTTTTTTTTTTTTTTTTTTTTTTTTTTTTTTTTTTTTTTTTGAAGCATTATACTTGCTGAAGGGATTTCAGTTACTCTCGCAGCTCTGAGTGCAACACAGCTTTGCACTGTGCAGCTCTTTCTTTTTTAAGTGTTCTTAATAAGGACAGATGCAACAGAGAGCACGGAGGCTACTCAGGGATATGCTAATTTGGTCTATGTGATTTATGCTTTTCAAGTATACTTTACATGTTAAACAGTAGCATTGGGACATTGAAGGTTTGGGAAGTTTGGGAAGATTTCTCTGCTGTGCATTTGCATAAGCCACCCTGCATGTAATAACATTGTCTCTTTTCACTGAGCCTTTCATTCAAGAGCGTTTGTGAGTTTGGTTTCCAGTACTGAAACCAAACCAGAGCTTGGGGGATGATGCTTTGCAGTGGGGTGAGCCTGCTTTTCTCTGATCTAAGCAGCAAATAGCTTTTACAAGGATGAATTTCACTAGTAAATTTTCTATAGATCAAATGAATGGTGCCTAGATAATAGTGTTTTCAAGATCTGAACTGCAGTTAATGACCCACAGGACATGTTTGTCATTGCAGTTTCCTTGAAAATCCAACTGTGTTGGTGTTAGAGAGTGATGGGATTGCTCTGAGCCTTTGTGACATTGTTGTCTCTTTTACAGTGTGAAATACATTTCCTGCTCCCTGCTCATCCTTCATGCTGAGGATGACCCGGTGGTACCATTTCATCTGGGAAAGAAGGTACACATGTGGCTCTGCAAACTGATCTGGTGGGAGGAACTGGTGTGGATAGAACAACATCCCAGCCAGGCAAAAAGTCAGCAATAGGAAGGTGTATGTAGAAATGCATAGCCTGAAGGGACTACATATTCTGTGGTGTTGGAGGTGGCAAATCAATAGTGAAACGGAGCTAGAGCTAGCAAAGCTGGTCAAGCCAGGGCCCATAACCCACCCCTGAGAGGGATGCTGGTTTGGCAGGGGTAGCTGGTTTGGAGTGACCCATGTCCCTCACCTGTATCCCCTTGGACTCAGCTTTACAACATTGCTGCAACGTCACGGAGTTTCCGAGACTACAAGGTGCAGTTTGTTCCATTCCACACAGACCTCGGCTACCGGCACAAGTACATCTACAGGAGTCCAGAGCTACCTCGAATACTGCGGTAACAGCCCAGCTAACCAGGGTCTCCTCTGGCTTGGAGGGGTGGCTGGGGCTTGGGGCTTTGGGGCACACTGTGACATGCGCCCAGGAGCAAGAGAGATGTGTAACAGGCACCTGTACTGGGCAGCTCTTCGGAAAACCCCTTTGGCCTCCAGAGTGGGTGAGATACTGGGGCTGGCTTAGCACAAAGTGAGAGCTCTCCACTTCCCTGCAAAGCAGGTTTTGGGAAGGCAAGCCACAGAAAACTGGGAGCACTTCTCTCTGGCTCATATCTGCTGTGAGCTGGATGCTCTGGAGGAGTTGTTTGCAGAGCAGCTACTTCTGCTTGCCTCTTCTAGTGGGAGCCATCGATGGGTAAGAGCAAAGCTCAGTGCTGTTCTCTGTAGCTGCAAGTGCTYGAGCCCTAGTATTTGCCAGGGGAATGGGAAGACCTGCAGGCTGTAGCATGCACCAGAGTGTAGGAGAGCTGAGTGTCACTGCTGTGTCATTTCCTTTCCTAGGGAATTCCTGGGAAAATCTGAACATGAGCATCATCACTGAAGACTGGCTGCTTGGCAGCACAGAGATTTTTCCTTTCTTTCCTTCCTCTCTCTCCTTTTCCTCCCCCCTCCCTGTGGGTCAGTCTGCCATTCTTCCATCCCTGGCACTAGAGGAGGTCAGGGATTCCCACTCCGGTCCTGATGTGTACCCTTGGCGACTCCAGCTCCCGGCATCAGCGTCTGTGATGGTAAAGAAAGAAGTTGTTGGCTTCTTTTTTGACATGGATGGAGGGGTGATAACAGCCCAGGAGCCAGTACCAAACCGTGAAAAATGTAAGCACAACAAAGCCTGGCCAATCCAGTGTGGTACCACTGAGGACAGACATTCCTAGGACACGTGTGTCATGACCAAGGGTGTTTCTTTCACTTTTAAACACTGCTGCTGTTTTTGGATCACGTAGAGACTCATTTGTAGGCAAATGGCTTTTGCCGTGTCTCCATACCACAGTTGTCTTGCTTGAGTTTGAGGTGTTCTCTTTCTAGGAAATACATGTTTTGCCTTTCCTTTTCGCTAAGTGGCTGTAATTACAAATACACGGAAGGTCCAGGTGGTGAGAGAGAATTTTATTTACATCTTCAGTCACAGTGTGTTGCAAGTGTTGGGCTAATTGCACACATTTGGAAATAAAATGAAAGATTTTTTTGTTCTTCCTTTTCAGACATCTATTTAATGGAAAAGGTTAGTCCCCTTTTATCTTTTCTGTAACCTTTTCATTCTGAACATCATTTTTGCTCCCATCCCTGCTATCCTCTGTGGAGCTCCTCCCCGTCTTCACATGCACTTCTTATTAGGACTCAAGTGACTTATGTAGATAAATTGCAAACTTGGGAGTTTAAGCCGGAAAGTGTGAGATTACTTTTTTGCTTGATCTCCCCCTTCCATGAAYGTGGGCCCAGGATGTGGGAATGGATGTCTTCCATTCTCCCTGTACACACCCAGACAGACATGTGCTTCCTTTGGGTGGGAAGGGCAGGGTTTTTTCCTCAACTACATTTTAACTCTCCAGGTCAGGTTTTCCTGTTCTTGGTGGCTACACTCTTCCTCTGTTCTTGATGCAAAAGTAATAGTCTGGGGTGTCCCTCCTCATCTCTTCCTCCACCTCCCTTCTGTGCTCTGGGCGTCCCAGGCACTTCCAGTAGCACTTCTCAGCCTGTCTCACAGCCATGGTTGGAGACGTTGTCCAGGAGGCAGAAGTGGAAATGAGCCTCTCCCACAGGGAGAGGTTCTGGGGATGTCCTTGCCCTGCTTGGGGCTAGAACAGGGGCTGTTTTATGCCACTGACGAGCTCTGCACTGAGACAGGAGAGGGTCATATGCTGACTCTGTGTTGTCTGGCTGGGGACCTGGCCCTGCCCCCTGTCAGTCTATATAGACAATACCAGGTGCTGTAGGTTTAGTCACTAGTGCTCAGAGTGAATTGTGCTGCCTGAAGGGTCTGTTCAGGGGTGTACAGCGTAGTATAAACCGCTCAGCATGCATCCAAGTTATATCTGCAGGCTCATACTAGTCGCAAAGCAGACAGTAGCTTGTTCTTGTACTGAGATTCTTCTGCCATAGCGAGGTTTTCCCTGAGGTTTCTGACCCATGATACTCATAAGCTAACTGTGCCACTTAAATTACGTTTGATGCACTTGTATTTATTGCACTGACAGAAGAGAACCACTTACTTGGCTCTGGAGAGTGACGTGCACATTCCAGCTAATGCTGCTGCCAGCAGCTGGCCTGGGGCAAAGCGCAGCCTGAGCCAGAGGCTGGCTGGCTGCCTTCCTCCTGTGTGACAGAGCTGAGGGTCCAGCATGTGAACTGCTGGTGTTGGTGATCCCAACACTGCCATTCCTATTAGTAGGCCGGTGATATGCTTGGAAATTTAAACTGAAATGTTTATCTAAAAGTGGTGTAGTTTTAATAAAGGCATTGACTGCTGATCACTCCAGCTTCACCCGTTTTACCTGGCGGTTTTGGGGACTTTTTCCCCAGTTGGGCAGATCAGCTGGGTGCGTGGCAGGGCTGCAGTAGGGTTGTGCATGGGAAATGAGCTCGCAGCTGGGACTGGGCAAGTCTTTGTGGCTGCTGCCAGCTCTGGGTGAGTGGCTCTCCTGGAGCCCAGTGGGTCTGTGCCTGTAGTCCGGCTGCAGCCAAGGCTCTGCTTTCCCACTGAGAATGGGGGAAATGGGAGCTGCCAGCGGGATTTATAGCACAGGAGCCCTGTTGCGCCATTTGCAGGGCAAACCCAACACTGTGACCCCAGTGCATATAGTCAACACACCAGGGGTGCAGGTAAATGGCTTTGGCCCTAGCTAGCCCAGTGCAGCCTCTGGTACCAGCTCCATCCTGTACATCCTGTGYACTGGCAAGACTGACCTTTCTGCCGTGGGCATGTTGCCCCATGATGGTGTCAGCACCCCAGCACCATGCCAGCTGCAGGGGACCACATCCCATGAAGCCACAGCTGGGGAAAGCCAGAATGGCTTCAGGTGTCATGGCCTGAATTTGTTGCAATCTGAACCCACAGGTGTGGAATAGTCACAAGTCAGCCCAAAGTCAAACCAGCAGGTGTTCCGGTTGTTTTAATGAGTTGGTGTCACACAGGGGAGTACTGGTGCACTACACAGCACTACGGGTGTTAAACTYTGACCCCAGCACTGGGAGGGACACATGGAGCAGCATGACCCAGCTGTGGAGGGATGCAAGAGATGTGATACATGTTCACCCCCTGCGTAGCACCCAGCATACAGCTGTGCCTGGAGAGCCAAGAGCCTGCTTGGGGCCACTACTGGCAGTGGCAGGTACAACCCTCTCTATGCAGACACGGAGGCTAAAAATCCCTGGAGTGGCTTGGTTACTGGGCTTTTAGTTAACAAAGAGGTGTGGGAGGAGGCTATGGCAAGCTCTTCAAGCTTCTTCAAGCAAGGAAGTTGCTGATCCCAGGCCCTCTTTCCTTCTCCTTGTGGCACATAGCATTTGACATTGGTGCCTGCCCTGGGGCCAGCTGCTTTAACAGCCAGCCCCACCTTCTCTAGGCATTACTGGGGAAGGGGGTGACCGGAGGGGCAGACAGAGGCCTCTCCCTCCCCTAGCTTTTTGGGCTAGTAGACCCACTGGAGGAGGATGCAAGACACACTATTGTGTTGGCTAAACCTGCTTGTGGGACAGGGTCAAGGAGGCCAGGCCAGGCTCCGTGCAGGGGGAGAGGGGAGGATTTAGTTGGAAAGCCCTTGTTAAGCATGGAGCACAGCTGTGGAAGACTTATCTGTGGTCATCTCACTAAAAGCACTATGCAGCACATGCAGGCTGGATACATGAGTACAAACACAGGGTCCTTTCTCCTCTCCCCCAGCTCCTGTTCCTCAGTCAGGGCTCCTCCTCAGAGCATCCTTCTACCTCCCTGAGGGAAAGGCCTTGTTTCTGCAGAGCCAAGCCCCTCTGACTGGTGGTGAAATGCAGGTGAGGCCTYCTGGGCTGGGAACCCATCCCTCCTTCCTTCCCTCTGTGCTTGCATCAATCCCGGGGGAGGTTGGGTGGGGGGATTTTTGTGGCAGATGGCTCCACACCCCAGATCTCCCGGGCATACTCCATGATGGTCCTGTCACTGGAGAACTTGCCCGAGCATGCAATGTTCCTGATGACTTTCTTAGTCCACTCCCGGGGGTCCTGGGAAGAGGAGAGGCAATGTCAGCAGTCAGTCCCTCACCCGGCTCTGTCCCAGCTCGCAGCCTTGCAGGGCACTAGCTATGCATACCTGGCTGGTTTAAACACCATGGTGTGGGGCTGCCGAAGCAGCAAAACCTGCCTCACCCTGCCCCATGCCCGCACCATGTGGTATCTGTGAGAAGGGCTCCACAGGAGCACACTCATCCCAGCTCCCCCCAGTCTCCCCGCTGCACTGCCATGGCCAAGGACCCTGTCCCTCCCCCTCGGTAGTGGGCAGCTCTTACCATGAACAGCTGGTCCACTTGGCCTTGGCATTTAATGTAGGCCTCGTAGTCGGCAAACACCTTAAACCTGAAACCCAGAGCAGAGTAAGGCTAGGGTTTGCCTGCTGTAGGGTCCCAGCCTGGCAGGACAGGGCAGCGCAGACATCTTCCTGCGGGCAGGCAGGGCGTAGCCCCTGCGCGGGGGGACCCAGGCCAGCTGGGAAGGAGGCCTGGGCAGGCTGAGAGCAGCCCACCAAAGGGGATGCTTGCCAGGACTCACCTGTCGTGGTACATGAGCATGTTCACAACATCCCTGAAGCAACCAGGGTCTCGAGGGGAGAAAAAACCACTGCTGATCTGGTCGATAGCCTGTCGCAGCTCTGGCAGGCGCTCGTAGTACTCCTGTGCGTTATACCTGCACCCAGCAGAGACAGGCTGTAGGGCCTGATGCTCTCCCTGGGGCCCAGCACCCAGAGAGCAGGACCTGCTGTGTCTGGGGCAGGGAGGGCAAGCAAGGATGTCATATGGCTCCTGAGCGAGGGGCCTTGTTCCTGGGGCTGTGTCCATCAGAGCACTCAGCTAGCGGCTCCGAGACCCGTCACAGTGCCTGAAACACTTTGTGCCCAGGTTCACATCCTGTTCACAGCCACTGTGCTCTGGGTGAGCTGCTTGGGCTGCATCTTTGACGGACCATCCACTGACCAGCCCAGGGCGGAGGCTGCCTCCAGCACCCTGCTTTTTCCTGCTCGAGCTGCCCAGGGAGGAGGGTGTCCCTCCCAGAGATCATGGCTCTCCCTGCCAGAGCTGGGACCTGTATCCCCATCTGACAAGCCCTGGCATGCAGTGGGCTCTCCCCAGCACCAACCCTTGGCGATCCAGGGCCTCCACGTCCTCCACCCGCATGCCAAAGATGAAGAGGTTCTCTTCGCCTGCCTCCTCAGCCATTTCCACATTGGCCCCATCCATGGTACCAATGGTGAGGGCCCCATTCACCATGAACTTCATGTTGCCGGTACCCGAGGCCTCCGTGCCGGCTGTGGAGATCTGCTGGGAGAGATCTGCTGCTGGGATCACTGCCGGGTGCAAGAGAGGTAGGAGTTAATCCTTGGCATACTGCAGCTCCCCACGACCTGGGCCCAGGACAGCAAAACAACCCTGGGCATCTGCTAGTGGCCCTGCTGACCTCAACCTCAGCCCAAACAACACAGCTCTGGGGCCAGAGCCAGGCTCAGTGCTGCCATGACCCCATCCAGCTGCTGTCACTCCTGCATGAAGCTGGCTTCCTGCCCTGTGTGGAGCCCTTGGGCCCTTCCTAAGGGAGAGCCAGGTGACCTGCCATGACAGCCTCTCAGGCTAGCCAGTTTCTGGGTTCAGCTGGGACGTGCCCAGCTCCTGACGTGTGCTTACACAAGACCAGACATACCCTTCTCAGCCAAGGATACCCGGTAGTTCTCCAGGAAGATGACCTTGAGCCTGTCCCCCACATAAGGATCGTTGTTGATGACCTCACCGATGGACGTGATGAGTTTGATGATCATCTTGGCCATGTGGTAGCCAGGGGCCGCCTGAAGAAGAGCAGCTCAGAAATGGTGAAGGCTTTTAAAGAAGGGAGAGCATGAGAGGTGCCAGTGCGGGTCCTCACCACGGGGAGAATCTGTGCCTCACCTCTGCTGTTCACATGGATCAGCAAAAACACCCTACTGGGAGGAGAAGTCCTGAGCCACAGGGAAAGAGTGATGGGGCTTTGTTCAGTCTGATTAGTCCATGAAGTTTTTTCCTGAAGAGCCCGCCAGCAGACACGTGCTGGCTAACCTACAGTGGGCCTGGCAAAGCCACAGAAAGGGGACAGCACCTTCCCCACATCCCCACTGAGCCATGCATGCACCGAGTCTGGAACGCATGTTACCTTTCCTCCGATCATAATAGTCCTGGGCACAAAGGATTTGGATGGATTGCTTCTGATGCCTGAAAGAGCAGGGCATAACACAACCGAAGTGAAGACAAACTGTTCAGAGTTTTTTGTGTGTATCAGGTGGGCTGGGATCCCAGCCCATGTCATGTGGACCCAGCAAACTTGCAGGACCCTGAAGCCCAACAAGACATCTGCCAGAGCTGTGCTGGACGAAGATGGGCTGCAAAGTCCTCAGAGAACTACTCAAGCCAGCACGATGCAGAGCTCCAATGACTTGCCTCCCTTTGGGAATGGACAGGGGCCTGAAGCATGCACTGGGGAGTGGGGTTTTAACTTGCACCAGGTCAGTCCTAACACCTGCAGTACAGGTGTGGGGGTTACCTGGGCCCTGGGACCCATCTGGGCTGGAGAAGTGGGCTGTGAGCTTTTCCTCAAAGCTCTGTACAACCCTTCAGACACTCTGTCTTCCCTCCTGGAGAGAAGCCCTTCGTGACAGGAAGGCAGAGCTAGACTGAGGAGTCCTTGGCCACCAGCTGGCATACTTTTACATGGGAAYGCTGGCAGTGAGGGGCTGGGGGGACATCCCCTTGCCTACCAGCCCAGGCAGGACTTACGGTTGTAGAGGGTGATAGCATGCAGACAGTTCAGCAGTTGCCGCTTGTACTCATGAATTCGCTTGACCTGAACATCGAACATGGATGAAGGGTTGATTTTGACCTTGTACTGCTCCTCCAAGTAGGCTGCAAACTTCAGCTTGTTCTCCTGGCAAGAAAATCTGATGAGGAACAGGCATGGTTCTCAGGCCTTGAGTCAGAAGTGAGCGTTCGCTGCTGGCATGTTCCTAGGAGCATGGTGCCTTTAACCTTCTTCCCCCGATGCCCACCTCCAGTGCACCTTACCTGTTTGACTTTCGCCACATCCCTGATAAAAGTCTCATTATTGATGAAATCCAGTAGCTTCTTCAGCTGGCTCAGATCTGTGATAAAGCCTTCCCCGATTTTCTGAAAGAACAAACCAAGAGAGGGATGTCCCACCTGTGAGACACCTCACCCAGTCCACAACTGCGCTTCCCCAACAGAGATGCCACAGTCCCATTGGGAATTGGAAGAGGCACTCTGGCCAGGAAAAGGGGACAGTTTCTTATGGCGAGGTTACTTCTCTGTGTCATCAGGGACCCCAAAAGTACAGAGGAAACAGGGCACTTGCAAAAATCTGAACAAGTCCCTCTCTCTCAAGGAGCTTTAGAGGGAGGATGTTTGCACATGTACCAGGGTCTCCTGGGAGCTGGAGAAACTGATGGGCAGGACATAAAGATACAGTTAATTGCAGGACGTTATTCAGCCATGGCATGTCGCAGTGTAAAGCAAAAGCCTGTGCTAAAGGGCCTGGTAAACAAAGGGGACAGAACTGGGGCTGGAGCTCCAAGGGAGCTCCTTTGTGCCTGTGAAGCTGAATGCTTTTGCAGATGSCCCATTTCACACACCATGGTACTGCCTGATAGGTTGTGTGTAGCCATTGCAAGGGCAGGGAACCACACTCAAATTTCTGCAACTTTTTGGGCCAACGCTTCATCGCTGACTTTAAAGCCCAGCCCATCTCACACCTACATGTGCAACAAGTGTGCTCCTCCTAGGCTGTCCTCACTCACACCTGCCAGGCATTAGCCTCAGGTCTGATCACACGAAGAGGTGATCAGAAGCAAATGGATCATGCTCAGCCCCTCACTTCAGATGCTGGTGACTCACCTCAGCAATAACATCAGCCAGTCCCGGGTTGCACAGCAGGAGCCAGCGCCTCGGTGTGATCCCGTTTGTCTTGTTCTGAAACTTCTCTGGCTCCAGCTCATAGAAATCCTTGAACCTGGAACACCAGGGAGTTCTGAACCACCCACCACCACCCAGAGCTTCAGCTGGGCCCCCACTGTATGTGCTTCTGACTCAGGGCAGTCTCTGCAGATCTCCCTGTAACAAGCGTGAACTCTGTGCTGCCTCTCACCCCCTTCCTCAGCTGTAATGCCGAGGGTTTCACCAGCTCAAAAGGGAGATGAGTTAGACCTTGCATGCATGTGAATGAGACAGTCTCCCCAGCCTGCCATGCCCAGCAGGGCAACCAAAGCAGACCCTGACACCTGATCGCTCCAGCTAGCCCCCCCAAGCTTGCAGGCAAAGCCCAGTGAGTGGAGAGGGTGCGTGCCCTGGGTGTCCCCCAACTCACACTGAGTTCTTCACAATGTCAGAGTGGATGCGGGCCACGCCGTTGACCGCATGGGAGCCAATCACACAGAGATGCGCCATGTTAATACGTTTGCAGTCTCCTTCCTCAATCACCGACATCCTCCGGAGACGGTCAATGTCCCCTGGATAGAGAGCTGCCACCCGCTGCAGGCAGGCAGGCAGGAAGAGGGACATTAGCGACCCAGCCATAGGACCTAGGAACATTTCCATCCTAAAGGCAGCCAGATCAAGACCCCCCAGAGTTCCCCCAACCTGTGACCAGCCCAGTCCCTTACGTCCAGATGCATTTGGTTGAGGGCGTAAATGATCTCTAGGTGACGTGGCAGCAGCTTTTCAAACATGGAGACCGGCCAGCGCTCCAGGGCTTCAGGCAGCACAGTGTGGTTGGTGTAGGCGCAGGTCCGTTTCGTGATCTCCCAGGCCTGCGTTACAGACAGCAAGTTAACGCGTGTGTGCCCAGGCCAGGAGGGGAAAGGAAACCCCGTGTGAGGACAGGACAGCAGCTCTTTCCCCTGCAAGGTTCGGCGTGGACCTTCCAGCTCTGCTTACCTTGTCCCAATCCACTTTCTCCACATCCACCAGGATCCGCATGAGCTCTGGGATGGACAGGGCAGGGTGGGTGTCATTTAGCTGAATAGCCACCTGCAACACAGACTTGCTGGGCTCAGATCTGGCAGTGATAGGACTGTGACAGTGTCCCGCATGCATGGGGTTGGGGCRAGGGTCAGCCCCAAGCCTCTTCTCATGGCACACACCCCAAAACCAGACAGAGCTCCCAGGAACAGAGCTATTCAACCTTTGCAAGTTTTGCTCCGAATTGCAAATTTTTCCCTGGGAAAATAGGCCCAGACATCACCTGTTTTCCAACCCAAATTGCCAGGGTCTTTGTATATATGCCCCCACTTGGTCCTGAGCATCCTGCTCTCCCTCATGATAGGCAAGTCTGGCTGAAATGCCCCTGGACCCTCCCTGCCCACAAACTCACCTTGTCTGGGAAGGTTTCAAAGCATGTTCTCACAGGGTCTCGACAGCCAAATTTGGAGGACTTAAAGCGGCGGATGATGTCTTGGAGGGTAGCAGCCACCACAAAGTACTCCTGTTTCAGCCGCAGCTCTTTGCCTTCAAAGAACTGCAAGTGGGGGGACCACAGCCATCAGTGCTGCAGCTGCCATCCCCAGTTGGCAGCCAAACCCCTGGAGATGCTCCTATCCACTCTGACGRGCTTCCCAATAGGCCTCACAGGTTCAGCACCTCATCAGGGCAAATGTGGATGTTTCTCATACTGCCTCTGATGGGGCAGCAGCTGTAGGGACTGACAAGGGGCTCAACATCCCAAACAGCTGCTTCCAGAGGGCAACAGAACCTGCCACACCCATGCTACTCCTACAGAGCAAGTGCAGCTCCCTCCCTCACTGCAAGACCCTTTGCAGGGTTTTTGGACCAAGGATTTTGGACTCCCTGCAATAGCCAGGAGCCAGTGTCTCTGGACACACCAGCTGCCTCCCATGCACACTACACTTCATGCTGGTCTATTTTAAAACACCAGCAGGAATGAGAGGGTGGGGGTAAAGTGCAGGAGATGAGCTTTTCCAGCACAGATGCTAATCCATGACTAGATAGTGAGGGCTCTTCCCTTCTGGATCCAGTGCCCAGTGAGTGCGTGGCCTGGGACAGTCCCTGCAGTGAGAAATCCCTTGAACTGGGGATGGAAATGAGTCCCCCCTCATGGCCGCCTCTGAAATGACAACTTACTTTTGCAAAGAGTAAGCCATGTAAATTTGCAACTGCCTTGAATTTGAAGGAGTAATATGTCTTCCTTTCCTTGCAGCAGGGAACAGAGCAGCTATACAATATGGGCCAGACTCTCAGCTGCCATCAGTCAGCAGAGACCCTCTGGAGCCAGCAGAGCTGCATCTGTTCACTGAGAATTATGGGGCCAACCTATTGTATTAAAAATCCTCAAACCAGAACAATAAACATGAGGTGGCCATGACCTTCCAGTGCTTGCAAACAGGGAGGATGATCCCAAGCAGCAGGGAAGAGAGGCGAGAGAGTCACTCACGTTGTCATTTGGGTACAGGACTCTGGATATGTTTTCTGCCAGGTTTCTGTCCAACACCGCCTCGATGTAGTCACCCACGTTGACTGCAGCAAGAGAGAAATACACACAGCACTGCAGCAGCTGTAGAGATTCAGGCAGGTCCCTGACACTGCGCTTTTCCCTCTTCTCTCATAGAGAGATTTGTAACAGGAACATTCAGGCTGGTACTAATGAAATATGAATGGGAATGTACGTGTGCGAATGGCACCAGAGAGACAGGAGGAGATGGGATAAGAGAAAGACACATCTCCATGCAGTTTCGCAAGACACACGTATGAGGAAGGACAGAAACTGAAGACAGATAGCAGCCAGAGAAGGCAAAAAAAAGGAAGCCAGTGACCAGCCATCTTGCTTAAGGCCTAAGGAGAAATGGGGCAGGGCAAAGAAGAACAGAGACACAATTGCACTCAACTCCTAAAGGGTACAAAAGGCTCATCCGAAACCCAGCTCGCAGCTGCCAATCAAGAACTGAGGAGACATGATGAGGACTCGAGAGCCATCACCCCTTCTCCCACACAAGTTCTCCTGGCAGGGCTGCTTGGACACACGCATCTCTGCAGTATGGAAGAATAAATCAAATCAGTCTAGTCTAAAACMTTCCCCTTCTGTAACAGCCTAGCACTGACATTTGGTATGTTAGTTGCCCTGTATCTGCTCTTCAGCACTACAATTAGAGCCTGAAAAATGCACTAGAGAGGTCACATGTAGACCCAAAGGAAACCAACAGTAAGGTGGGCTCTGTTGCTCTTTTTCTTCAGCGCTAAGGGATGATGCTGCACAGAAATGACCCTCCGTGGCACGTGTGGGTTTGCAGCTCATTTGGTAATGTGGGGAATGCAGTGGCAGGTGGTCTATCACTTGGGGAAGGCATAGGGCAGGTTTTGAGAGCGTGATAAGCGTGATGGGGATGGAAGGAGGACATACGGGTGTCCTGGTGCATGAGGGCTCTGGAAGTGGTTGGAGATAGTGTGATCCATGGATGCACACACAGCACTGTGTTTTGGAGGTAGCCAGGAGATACGGATAAAGCAGGCCAGATGGGGAGTGCTGCGCCAGGTGCTATGCACACAGGAACAACCATGTCCCAGCCTGACCAGAAGAGAGGCAGTGGAGGGATAGCACTTACACTCTTGGAGGTTGAAGTCATTGGGTGCTTTTGCAGACCACAGCCTCATGGTGTTTACAGTGTTGTTCTTGTATCCTGGCACTGGCGTGTCATAAGGCATAGCAAGGACAACCTGCAAAAGAACAGTATTCCCCTCTGATTAGCAGCATGGTGGCCTCAGAGAAGGTGGGAAAGTGGCTGAAACCTCTGCAGGAAGAATCCAGAGGACACAGACAACTCCTGGCTGTAGTAAGAATCTCMCCTCACCGAAACACTCCTGCTTGAGCTTCACAGACTTCCCTGCTATCATGGGCACTTCCAGCACCCACTGGCAAAGCGTTAATAGGAGAAGCAGAGCTGTTTGGAGCTTTACTGACAAACTGGAGTTACAAGCCCATCAATGAAATGTAAAAGAGTTGCAAGCAACCTGCTGACCTTCTTATACCAACTGGCGTACCTATTAGTTATTCACCAGAGCACTGCAAGCATCCTCAGCTGGCCACTGCAATTCTGTCTTTCCTGGGCTAGGGCCAGGGCAGCTGGGACCTTTGTGATTCCATCTGGGATAAACTCCACAGCCCGATCCTGCCCATTAGCCTTCTGCAGCCTTCCAGGACCAAACCCTACCACCGCAGCACCATTCCCAGAGCAATTCACTCAATGTTCAAGGTTTGTTGAACCTGCCTGGGTAAATCCACCGAGATGTCCAGCACCTGAACTGAACATGAGTGCAAAACTATTAGTGCAGTCTATGGATGATGCTTAAGCATCAGGATGCTGCACACATGGCTACAGGGAGTAACACTGGGGCTCCCAGCTCACATTACACTAGCCAGGCAAGGCATGGGTGTGCTTCCAAGCTTGTGTGCTCCAGCTCACTGCTGTGCCAACATCTGCGTGCCTCCAGACCTGCTGAGCAGCAAGGCAAGGCACCCTGACCTCAGCCTGGAACAAAGAGGCTGAGGGCTTATGCCAGCAGAGCTGAACGGTGCTTGCAGAGCAAGGCCCTGGCCCTGCAGCACAGAGCCTGGGCCACCTCTCTGACACTGGCAAAAGGAGCCAGCATCCTCCTGAACAAGTCAGTGTGTACTGGCATGACAGCCCGGCAGCCAGAGGCTGTCCCCAAGCAAAGATGTGAGAGGCAGCAGAGAACTGAAGGAGCTGTGCTCACAGGGCAGGGAAAACCCAGGCAGATCAGCATGTTGGCCCTGAACAGCCTCTTTGTGCTGGTGTCAGCAACACCTCCCCTCTGTGGAGAATCAGCAAGAGCTCAGGCTCTCCAAGCTGCTATTACCAGCTCCGAACATGGAAGCAGGCAGAAAGCCTGCCCTGCCTGAGCCACGGGACTGGAGCACACATCACATGAACTGAGCGATGCTATATTTGGAGACTGCATCTTTGGCTTTTTTGAGCCTTTCCAACTTGTTCCCTTAACGGCACTATCTGAAAATTCACCTCCTTGTAGGAAGCAGTATTTCCACTGCACTGCTTGGGATCCCTGAAACCCCRGACTGCCACCGGGGTCAGAAGAGGAGTACATTGAAAGGCAATGGCACTCGGTCCCCAAGTGGATGTCTGCTTCCCCAGAGAGCTCAGGCACGGTGCCTCCATGCTGTTCTTGGGGCTGTGGTGTTGAACCCCTGCACTGTGTGTGTCCTGGGAATGGCCTAGGTCACTGCACAGCCTTCGGCAACCAGGGTCCCTGGAAAAGGACCTGGTTTATTTCTCCTCTGAGCAGGCCCAGGCGACTCTGCAACTGAGCTTCAGCTCTTGGTGCTGAAGAGAATGGCTTGGCTTTATAACTGTGCGCTCCTCAGATGGACAGAGCTGGCTCATCAGGCTGAGAGACCCTTGAACATCATGGGAACGAGGCTAGGTCACGTCCCTGAATCCCAGAGAAATTCATAGTCCTTCCTCCATCCTGGGCAGTGCTTAGACAGGAGAGGCTGAAACATCTTCAATCCTCTTAATAAATATGTGCCTCTTTAAATTTTGCCTTACTCGGCTGTAAGACTGGAATGCATTTACGACACAGCAGCCTGTGCTCTGAGCAGGCATGTGCTCCTGAAGCACAGCATTACCTCCCCGACTTTGGGAGGCTGAAGAAGTGTTTGCTCTCCACGATGCCACAAAACAAGGCCTCCAGGCAGACTGGAGACTTGAAACCATGCCTCCAGCCTCCCCTGACAGCACTCTACCCATCAGGCTGGTCTGGGAAAGAGGAACTTGCTCTGATCACGGGAGTTAAACACCCACGGCATTGCTCCATGGCCACCCCACGAGATGAATCTCCACCCCCAGCAGCAGCGCCAGAACCACCTGGAAAACCACTGGGTTTGAGTGAGCGGTAGCCAGGAGCAGTGCGGAAGGAGCCTAGCACAGCTGCCAGGGATGCAGTCCTCCTCTGACATAAATCCGTGCAAGACTGTGGGGCTTCATCCTGGAGATCAGTAGAGGAGGCCCCAGCTGATCTGAAGTTACAGCTGTGACTGAATATCATCCCTCTTTTTCCTCAAATCCTGCTGCAGCTGTAGCCAACAAAGTCACCTTCATAATTGCAAGGGTAGCAGAGAGAGTTTTGCCAGACTGGGAGAGAAGCAAAGTCTGACCACCTCAGGCAGGCCGGGGACAGACTCTCCCACTCCACACTACCCTGGCGCGTCCTCCCCCAGCCCAGCGCCGAGGGAGATGTTGGTACCTGGGTGTCGATCCACTTCACACCCTCAGAGGTGTGATCCACGCGGCCATAGAAGTGCACAGGGAGCATGTACTCTGGGCGAGCTTTCTCCCAGGGGTTGCCATAGCGTAGCCAGTCATCAGCCTCCTCCACCTGCAAGAGGCAAATGGGGTTCAAGTGATGGCTTGTGTCCCCAAGCGAAGGCTAAACTAGGCTCTCCGAGGGGAGGCCAGTTTAAAAGCAAAGCTTTAGTAAGCTGGCTTTAAAAATGGATATGCAGAGGCCTCTAGAGGACAGCTGGGCTTTTCGAAACATGGATGACTACATCCCAGCTGGTGTAAATAAATCAGCCTCTGCGGGCTTTGCAGAGCTGTACAGGTTTAAACCATCCAAACTGCACAGACCACTGCACTCAGTCTGTCTCAAGGTCTTTACATCCAATTTGACCATGATAGTTGGATATGTGGGATGTGGTTCCCTAGAAGCCCATTGGTGCTGTTCCTGGCCACAAACCACCCCCTGTAACCCAGGTCTTGCTAACTGCTCTGCCTTCTGCCAGAGAGGATTTCTCCTCTCTGCTCATAACAGCACCAATGGGAGTGAATTCAGCAGAGCCACCAAGGCTGATGTGCACCAGAAACCAGAGGGGCTGAGGCAATTGGAGAGATGCTCTGTGCCTGCAGGCATTTCTCTGCCAGGCGGGGGGCAGGTCTGAGCCACAACCCAGCATCGCCACCACCCCTGTTCTTTTTTAAGTAACATTAAGCYGATTACAGTAGATGCTTTTTTACCTGTTTTCACCATTTATAGGGCCTAGCATTGCAACTYCTTTGTGGGAAAGGAGGAAAAAACAACCCTCAAACCTCTCACCCTCCCTGACTTATGGAGAGCTATTTTAAGGGGAAAAAAGGTCCTTTATGCTCAGAAGCAAGGCAAGTCTCCTAATGGAAACCATTTCCAGACATACACTAGGGAAAACTGCCAGCTGGGGCAACTTTTTAGCCTATTTTCACTTGCAAAATATTATCATTAATGCTACGGAGAGTCCCTGTTTAAGCCCCCACTGCCAGTCTCCAGGGAATCCGCAGGAGCAGCAGCACTCCAGGCACTTGCACGTGTTCCATCATGTTCAAATTCATCCTCCACCAGACACCTTCATGAGGTGTTTAGCCACATCTCCATCCTTAGCCTGACTCCTTGCCCACTCACTGCCAGGTTGGATGGGACTCTTGGGTTGTTGCAGCTGTGCTGTGAAGCCCCGGGCAGGGAGACCTCTGGTCCCAGCCATGCCTTGTGGGCTCAGCTCCAACACCATCTTGCCAGGTTGGTGACTGGCATGGATGAGCTTGCACGTGTCCCTGGGTGAGCACCTGCCGCACACACACCCCACTGCCCTCATCACTTCTCTTTGCTCAGGCAGTCAGAACCCTAGGGTCAGCACAAGCGGTAGGAAGTGACAGCCCATTTGGCACCAGGTGATGGGCTCAAACGCCCCATTTATGAACAGCTCAGGGCACCRCAGTGCTGTTTGTGTGGCCAGGCCTTGTCCACAGGCAGAGGAAACAGAAGGAGAAAGGGTGACTTGAGTTTGCCAATGTACCTGCCAGCCGTCGACAATCTTCTGATTGAAGATACCGAACTCGTAGCGGATGCCGTAACCATACGCCGCCAGCCCCAGCGTGGCCATGGAATCCAGGAAGCAAGCTGGAAGAGCAGAGCATGGTCATACTGCAAGGAACCTCACCCCTCGCTCGCTGCACCTGCTACAGCGTGCTGTGCACAGGGGTGAGGAGCTGCCACAACCAATGCCACTGGAAACATTTATTACTCGGAGGAAATCCGCATGCAGAAGGGACAGAAGGGGACAGCCTACAGCAGGACCCCATGCACGTCCTGCCGAGCCTCCACGAACACCCCAAAGTTGTTGGTGACAAGGACAGGTCACCAAAAACCCAAATCCAGCCTTGTCGCAGTGAGAGCTCTTCTAAACTGGCCTGAGGTGCCCACATCTTGCTCTAAGCCTGCCTGCCTGGTAAAGCAGGGCTTCTGACCCCGACTCGCTGCTCCACCAGCTACTTTGCTATTATTGCTTTCAGAGCACACCCTTCCAACCTCAGTCCAGGGCAGCTCTGGTAAAGATCAGCCCTAGCATTTCCTCCGCATTGGGGAGCTCTTGCCTCCAGCAGTCCCGTGGGACAGGTGGACTAAAATAGCAGCCAACAATCTGCCTACATGAGAGCTGCTTGGGTGCCTCCGAAAAGTGACAGATTTCACAGGGAGGTGAGGACAAAGGCTCCAGACAGCCTCTTTCAGCCGCAGCCCCACCTGCTGTGCTGCAGACTACATCTCCTGGATGCTCTCACTGGGGAAGGGGCTCTTTTCTGGCCAGCCAGGAGCAGGCAGGAGGGTACCAYGCTGCTGAAGGGCTGTGGGGCGGATGCGGGTTGAAGTCTGCATGCTGTCCCGCTGTGGTGCCAGCGGCAAGGGCGTGACAGCCTCCAGCCAGGCCACCCTCAGTCTCCGTGCACTCTGCGTGAGGAGGCGGCTCCTCTCTCCCTGTATTACCTGCCAGGCGGCCCAGGCCTCCGTTTCCCAGCCCAGCATCTTCTTCAATTTCTTCCAGCTCCTCCAAGTCCAAACCCAGCTATTGGGGAAAGAGCCATAGGAGAACATGTCACCACCTGAAGCACATGCCCTGGGGCTGCTCTCTGAGGAGGGCAAACACAGATCCCAAAACAACCCACACCACGGCAAATTAAACCCACGGGGGCCTCTGCATCCCCCAACCCTCCCCTCCCGACAAAGCATCTCACCAGCCTCTGGTCCCTGGGCAGCCCAATTAATTGGAAAACAATTTAGCCCATCATCAAACGTCGCTTTCCCATGAACTAGGTTTCCTTAGAGACCTCAAACAAAACACTCGTCTCCTGGCAGCCCCTCACGCCAGGAGGCCCTTCCACCGAACTCGCCGTTGGAGACAGGATGGCGAACAGCCAAGTCTGCATGCAAGGGATCACCAAGTCCTGCCGGGGTACGTGCACCGCCCCTCTGCTCACACCCGCCCGGTCCTTGAAGAAGGGCACGACCACACTGGCAGCTGGTTACTGCAGCGTTCGCCATCATGCTCTGTGCCTTCCCGCATCCTGCCCAGCCTGCTGCCGAGCTCCTTGGCCAGAGTCCATGGCTGGAAGTGGTCATCTCCTCTGCTGCATCTCTCGGGCCATTTGTTCTCCAGCCTGGGAGCTGCTGCCAGATGAAGGCTAAGCATGCCAGCAGCAAGGACTCTCCAGGAGTCAAGAGATGCTGCCTCTTGGAGGGCAGCAGTATCTCATCTCGGTGCCAGGGGGGACAGCAGGCAGTCAGGCCGACACCATGGCTGCTCCCCGAACCACTCTCCCAGCGCTTCAGTGGTCTGCAACCACAAGCTGGGAAAGCCTCATGCACAGCGTGACGGCGTCACAAAAAACGAGGTGAATTCTCTCAGTGACAGAGCCATGCTGGATACGAGACCTCCCATCCCAGCTAGCCACAACGAGCTCCACATGTTGCAGGCTACAGCAAGGGAAGCCTCCACTCGCACGTCGGGCCAAATCAGCATGTGGAAAATGCCTTGCAAAGGGACTTGAGGATCCTCCCTGAAAAAAACCGCCTGCCCTCTGAGGCATGATACCTCAGAGAGGAAATGTGTCAGGTCCCTCCCTGGAAATCCCTTCCCACCGCTTGGCAGGGAAAGTGCTCGCCCGAACATTTCATCAGCAATCATAGCACCTCATTTTAAGAGGCAGTGACAGAGCCTGACTTCTGCTAGAAAGTGTAACATGAATCAGTCCAGTGGGGCAGGGGGGAAGAGGAGGGGGAGAAATGAAGCTTTTGGGTAAGAAAGCCCAAAAACTCATACTCTGTCAAAAAGGTCACTGTCCTGCTGCAGAGGTGGCTGCAAGCCTAAGTAACCACGGCCTCACATTTGTGATTGCCTTGGTGGTACTCAGCTGTGTTTTTTCCAGTTTGAACTCATCCGATGACATTTTAATTCAAGCAAACAATTTCCCCCTCTTTCTTCCTTCCCAGTGATTCACTTTTATCTGGCAGCGCTGCTGCGGTGCCTTGTGTACCTGTGTGTATGAACTGCAATTTGGTGTTTTGGTGCTCCAGTTTCCGGTTCTCACCCAGCCTCCCCCATTAGACTACATCTCCCGTGATGAGCCATCATCTCTCCTAGTAATAGAATATTTGCAGCCTGGGACTCCCTAGTCTTTTGGGATACTGGGTGTTGCTTTCTGGATTTTCCCAGCCACTACAGGAAAACGGTGGTTTGAGAAAACCATACTCCCAACTCTCAAGGAACCCTAAGGTCCCCCCATGGTCTTCTCTAGGGGATGAAAAACACTAACAGAGAGCCAAGCCTCGCTTCATTTAGTCAAAATAACACATCCTTAGGAGGAAGCCCTGAGAAATAGAGATACCCAGCCCTCCGCATGGAAAAGTTTGGCCAGTTCCTCAGGGGCACCCCGGTACCCCCAGGAATTCACCTGGTAAATGGCTTCGTCGCAAGCGTTCTGCAGGCCCAGGTTCACCATGGTGTTCTGCAGAGTGCGGCCCATGTAGAACTCCAGGGACAGGTAGTAAATGCGCTGGGGAGGCAAAGCAAGACACTTACACACAGCACAGCACTTCGCTTTCACCAAAGTCACTTAAAATTAAGAGCAGACCCAAGTGCTTTCCAGAGTAGGGACGTCTTCCCAAACCAGCTCTTGGCAACAGCTCCTGAACACCACGCACCGCAGTTTGTTTGTCAGAAGGATCTCGCGCAGGATGCTAGCCAAGCCTTCGCCGCGCATCTCCCTGCCAACAGCCTTCTATAGAAAAATCTCGTTGCCTGTTAAGTGTTTCCCTAATTAACTTAGGGCAAGAATTATCTAGGATGCTGAATGGTATATTTATACRCTGTCAAGCTCAGCCTCGGTGATGCTTACGCTGGGCTTTTAAAGTTTTCCCATGCTGAGCTGAAGCTGATCCAGAGCCTGCTGAAAGCCGGAGCGAGCCCCCCGCCCCGTGCATGCCGGCCAGGCTCAGGGCCAGGCCCCTTCCTGCTAGCGATTTCCCAGCACTCCTATCGCACGGGTCCTCCTGTTCTCCCTGTGCCGAGTTTCACGCACACGTTCCACCCTGTTGAACAAATAAACTGTCCCACAGGTGGCAGGGTTCCTGGCACAACTGTGCAAGACAGGCTGCTCTGCGGTGACCTCCAAGTTTCAGAGGAGCTGTGCCTGTGCCTGTGCCACAAATGCTAATGAAAGCCTGTTTATAGGATGAGAAGCAGGCTGAGCAAACTTTTGCCCTCACTCAGATTTATCACTACAGATATTTTTATAAACAAACAGGAATTTTTAACAGAGCAATAGCCTGACTTTAAATCGTGCTTCCCCTTGAATCTCTTTCCTTCGTAGCTGGGATCTTTCCCCGCTAAGCAGGAGGATTACCCGCTCTGCCACCTCTGCTGGCAGTCTGAAAGGGTCCATCTGTTCCTTGGGGCTCATCGGAAAGACTGAAAACATCAAGGAGTTGTGTAAATACTCTGCTCCTTTCAGTCTCCCGCAGGGACGTGTTTCTAGTGAAAATCTAAGCGCAGGGGACAGTAAGCAAACCCACTCCAAGCTCCTCTTAGCCTTTATGGGATCTGTACAATCCCTTCTGTTAGTGCAGCAATACGGATCAGAGCGTATTTGCATGAGTGAGGATAAAAGGGAGAGCTCCACACACCAGCGTAACTCCCAGTGCATGTGCAGCCGTACCGGTGTGAAAGTGCAGTTTGTTTCTTGTGTCAAGGCAATATTCATAACCCCGAGAAAAGAGCTGACTCGGGGAGGCAGCTGCCTGCACGCTGGGAAGGTATGTGCCTTTTCTAGTATACACCTGCCCTCTGGGGCTCTCCAGTTAAGTGCTGGATCGGGTCTTAATTCAAAAGGATTAAGGCTGAATAACGTCCTGCAGCCCCCAACATCTCCAGCATCGCCATCCTGACTTGACAAGTGGGGAGGAGAGGAGGGAGCAGGCCGAGTCCCCCGGGAACCACCAGCTCCCCAGGGTTTGGTGACCTGGGAGAGCTTGTCTGGTTTGCACGAGGCAAGAAACTCCTCTCCAGCCTCAAAGCCGAGCTGCCTGCAGGCTCTGCAGGAGCGAAGCCAGGACATGGCTGTGCTGAGGCATGTGCCGAGACGTGGAGGTGACGATGCCCACAGGGGACACCACCGCGGTGGTGTGAGTGCAGGACATGGCTGCGGTGAAGTGTGCAGAGGAGCTGGCAGCAGCAAGGCCTGTGTGAGGACACACTCACAGGGGGATCACAGGGGACATGGCTGCAGCAAGGTGCAGGGGGCCACAGTCGTGGGGATGCCTGAGGGGGGACATGGTTGCAGCAAGGCTCACCAGGACAGGGCTGCAAAGAAGCTTGTGGGGACACAGCCATGGCAAACTGCATGAGGGACACGGCCATGGTGATGCCCATGGGGACACAGCCATGGCAAGATGTGTGCAAGGGACGTGGCTGGGGCAAGGCCCACGGGGACACAGCCACGGTGAGGTGCATGAGGGCCACGGCCATGGCAAGGTGCACGCAAGGTACATGACCATGGTGATGCCCATGGGGACACAGCCACAGCAAGGTGCATGCGAGGGATACAGCTGTGGCGATGCCCACGGGGAAGAAGCCACGGTGGGGTGCATGAGGGACACGGCCATGGCCGGGGGCCACGGCTGTGGTGATGCTCAAGGGGACACGGCCATGGCGAGATGCACGCGAGGGACATGGCCGTGGGGATGCCCACAGGCCACGTCCGCAGTGACACCCGTCAGGGGGACACGGAGACGCCCCCGTCCCCATCCCCGTCCCCCCGGGGCCCGGCTTCCCCCCGCGGCGGGGCCGGTCGGGGCTCACCTTGGGGTCCCGCTCGTAGTAGTGCTGCTGGGTGCGGATCCAGCGCCCCACCAGGTGGTCGCGCACCGTGTGGGCCAGCGCGAAGTAGTAGTCACGGGGGGTGGCGACGTTGCGGTCCTTGACGAGGGTGAAGTGGAGGTGGCGGTTGAAGCTCTTGCGCACCTCCGCCACGTCCCCCAGCCCCGCGATCCCCCGCACGCTGATCTGCTTCCGCCGGTCCCCGTCGCTCAGCGGCGCCGCCATCCCGCCGCCGCCGCCGCCGCCGCCGCCGCCGCCCGACCGGCTCCGCCGCTGGC
>JAYKAV010003124.1:225322-241905 GCA_035582835.1 Phoebastria nigripes | reverse complement strand
GGCCCGGGACCGGGGTGGCGGCGGGGGCGGGCTGATGGGGACGGGGATGGTGTGTGGGGACGGGGACGGTGTGTAGGAACCGGGATGGCGTGTAGGGATGGGGATGGGATAGGGGGCTGGAATGGTGTGTGGGGACGGGGATGGTATGGGGGGCTGGGATGGCGTGTGGGGATAGGGATAGCTTGTGGGGACAGGGATGGCATCTGGGGCTGTGAAGGTGTGAGGTGATGGGAATGGTTTGAGGGGACAGGGACACGTGGGGACAGGGATGGTGTGGGGGGCTGGATGGCACATGGAGACAGGGATGGCATGGGGGGATGGGGACGGTGGAGGGACTGTGAGGGCATGAGGGGACAGGGATGGCGTCAAGGCACTCATTTCTCAACCCACGCGCCCTGCGGGCTCCAGCACTAAAAGCCACACCACCACCACCACGTTTTCATTTTAAATTGGGGTTTTATTGTCAGTACAGTGGGGTTCAGGTGTCCCCTGTACACTCAGCTGCAGAGCCAGCAGCCACGCAGCACCGCATGCCACCGTACCACGTCTTGCTGCCGCAGGGAAAGGACAAGGCTGTGGCCATGAGCCCATGAGTCGGGGCACRCACTGCCGGCTCTCCGGGAGGCTGGGCTCTTTTGCACCCCCAAAAGACCACTCGGGTCTGCTCTAAACATCCACACAAACACAACACAATCCACAGTTAGATTACAAATAGCACAGCATGTCCTCTCCAGCTCCTGCTGCTTCTGAGATCACTTCCAGCCGACGTACAGGACACTGTTGGAGTGGTGCATTGCAGCTACCCTGCCACGGCTCAGTGCAACCACAATACATTCATTATCGAAGTGAGATGCGTCTGCAGGAAGCAGCACCCAAAACCCCACCATGTAAATGCATTCATCCCAGGCCCTGCATCAACCTTGCCAAGGCACAAATGTCTGTGAGGTCCAATAAGTTGTGCTCATGGTTTATTTTTGTGGCTGTGTCTTGTTCATCGATCTTACCCTGACCGACGCTAGAACTGCCAAATCCATCAGTAGCCCTGTACCAACTCCCAGGCCTTGCTCGTCTAGATCCAACAAATCTGATGTTGTCTTCCACCACCCATCTCCCAACAGCCAGGGAACCAACATTAGGGTGTAGGCTTTAACCCTACAGGGCATACAGGCTCTGATTCATGCCTCTAAGTCCATATCCAGTTTCTAGAGTGCTCCTGAGCTTTTCTAGTTCAGCAAGTGGAAAGCAGAGCTGAGACTTCCACACTGCATTTCAAAGCTGCTGCCTGTCAGCAGCACATCTGTGTAAATGCACTGTCTTTGCACGCACACACAAAGTGAAGTTCACCTTCAAACACGGAAGTAGTAAAATAAAAATCATCACCGAAAACTGCTGACAAACAGGAAAAAACCACCCTGAAATCAGGACGGTAGAGAGTTCCTTCTGGAGTGACCATCTCCTACAGCAACTTCAGCAGAGTACAAGCACATAGTACAGGCATATTCCAAAAAGGTGTGTTTTTCTCATAGAGATCATAGATGTCCTGCAGAGTCCTGATTTTCCTTCAACACTGATCAAGTTTTACATCAAGTTGACTGCGGATGCTGTCAAATCAAGGCTTATTCTTTAGGTACTGCACTCTGCGCTGTAAAAAAGAGCTAGAGATGGAGGGGACTTGGCAGGGGGTGGGAGGAAAGGGGCCTAGTTTAAGATGACCTCCCAAAGGACTCCAGAAGCCAAAAGCAGGCCCTTCAACAGATTCTCCCATGTTGGGTTTCCAAAAACTGAGATTCCCAAAAGTCACTTTCAAGGAGCTTTAGTACTGCAGTCTATTGAGTGAGTCGATGTAATGAAAAGTGGCTCCCAACGCCCAGCTCGTTTCAACATTGTCAATTTTCCGGGCAAGCTGGAAAAAAAAAAMCCACACAAAAAAGTTACAACACAATCCTTCAGGAGAAGGAGAAGCATGCAAAGTGAATGCAGTGCTGAAGGTTATCACAACCTGTTACCACCATCGTGGGGACAAGTGTCCCTCCGCCCCCAATCACAGAGCATGTGTTGTAGCAAGAACGCAAATCAAGGACCGAGCTACTGGCATGACGACTACTGCCTCGGCACCCTCCTGCCCGCTCTCCCCAGCAATCCATTTTCTGCATCACCTTAAAGACTTGACTCCTCGGGAAGCCCAGTTCTTGCAGGAGGCAGGTGATGTACGTGAGGTCCATGCAGAGAAAAGGGCTGCTTCCGGGGCTGATTTCCATGGTCTTACATACTAAAGAGAAAGAAAACTGTCTGAATGCACACTGTGGGCTCAGGCCTAGCATCAGCCCAGCTTTGAAAAACCTCAAACGAATCCATAAAACACCTCTTGTCAGTTGAGTTATGCAGTGATGGAACCTGTTACAATGGGGTTGAAATGACACGCACACATTAGCAGAAGCACGAAAGCTTTGGCACACTGGAAGGAAGATCAAGGCATTCTGTCTCTCCCCTAAGACAGCTGAGTTTCTTGCATCTCTCCGGGAAAGGATGAAAAGGGCCTCCAACTTTTCTTCTATCTACTTCAAGCCTTCAAAAATCTGAGCAACCTCAGGTGTGTTACGTTTCTCGAGCATAAGCACTCAACAGATCTTGACAAAACCAAAGAAAAAAGAAAAAGACAAAAGAAAAGACAAAAGAAAAGAAAAAGGAAAGACAAAACCAAAATAAAACCCACTTCCTTTCTCAGGATGAATTACGCAAATGGTAGTCCAGAAATCAGAACTGCAACAATTGTTCAGTCATTCATAAAGTTTACCAAAAAGCCCCATGTCAGTTTGATCAAAGCCTGAGTTTGTGATATTAAGAAAAGAATGTTTACATTTGTACATCTGCGTAGGCAGTTCTCTCTGCAGCTGATGAAGCGAAAAGCTACGAACCGGTTTTCCCCCTTTTCTGATTAACAATCAAGCATATGAACAAATCTTGAGACAAAAAGAAAAATTAAACCAGATTACAACAGGTTATACTAACAGGATGAGAACCCCCACATCTATTTTGAAAGCATGATTTCAGGACAACTGTTAACTGGCAAGTTTATTGGTAATTCTTGAGAGATTTTTGAAATATAAGTATTATAAGATGTGTCTTACGTGGGCTGCAAAAGCAAGAATTATTATAAAAATAGTTGAGATTTTCAGAAATAAGCAGAAATGTTGGCGAGATGCTATGGAGCGAGGTGCTCAAGGGAGGTGTTCAATATTTACTTAAAACAAAAAAATCAGGCTTCTTAGCATGTCACACATTTGCCACCTGGGTATGAATTTACACACAATTACTAGTGTGTGTTTGATTGTATTTTGCTCACCGTATTTAGCTGCAATTTCAAAGTCACCGACAGTTAAGATTCCTCCTTTTTCTTTATCTAAAAGAAAAAAAAAACATGGTCTTTTATGGTTTTTGTATAAAGGCAATTGTAGATTCAAGTGACAAAAGTTGTTTGGAAATCAAACCTTGAGCCACTGAAATCAATGACAAAACTCACACTTGCTTTAAAGGTAAAAGAACCTTTAAAAGATTCTTAACATAGACTGAAAAGCCTCGTTTTATGAAGAACTTTTAGCCTCGTTTCCTAAAGAAATATAGTTTACAGACTCTCTCACCTTGTCCCCACGTCTGTGCTGCCCTGCCCAGTGATGCCTGAACGCAGTTAACGCCTTTGACCAGATCTGGGAAGTGGCAGGGCAGTGGTGCTCTGCGACATATTAAATCTGAAATTATTTGTAAAACAAAGTGGCTGAGGAGGGGGGTATGTTTGTCCAAATCAGCTTGAGATCTCATCATCTGCTTTCTACCACTGAACACAACAGCTTTCTGTACACCAGCATACCACTGGAAAAGAGATGGGATGCATTCTGAATACACGTGGAATTACCTGAAAATCTTCATTCCATCTAAAAAGGTCAGTGAAGCAGAACACACAGCCCAAGATCACTTTACTGCTTTACCACCCAAGAAATTTGTTTATCATTATGAGGGCTTTTTTCTATTTTGGATTGTAGAGTTAATGAGACAACAACGATTTCTGAAATGCAGACAGTTTGTTTAAAAACCATTACCAGAAGTTGCAGGTCTTATTTCACAGCCCCAGTCCCTTCTCTATAGAAATTAAATAGCATTCAATATCCAGTCGAGACCAATGCTGCACAGCAGTGTAACAAAAGACTAAGTTCCATGACAGCTTAGCAAAGCATCATGATGTGTCTAAGTGTTACCATTTCTTCCACAACTTGTCATTTGAAATGAAATGAAAACAGGAGCAAACRTACCTATGAGACCAACCTCTGCTGCACGGTCATAGTAGTAGGAGAAAGTATAAAAATCCAAGTCCTTCACTTCCTCAGCTTTATGCACTTTTTTGTAGAGCATCTTTGCCACTTTGTTAGAACAAGACTCATACAGAGGCTCACCTAAAAGAAGGCAAAGAAACCCAGTGTATTATAGGCAGAGTTTTAAAWATACATACAATTTATTGAGGATCTGCGAGGAAACAGCCTCCCTTTTGCACAATAGCACTTCATAAGCTCTTCACAGAGAACTGAAATCTGCATCTTCTTCCAGTGGCAACACCTATCCTCAGGTTGGGACTAAGTATTCAATAGATCAGAGATGGACATCATTTAAGGCAGAAGGATTTTGAAAGACCTGTTCAGGGATTGCTCAACTCCATCTGCATCACTACTAGCAGCTTTGCTGACTGGACAGACACACTATGGCACAAGAGGAAAGAGCTGCAGAATCTCTTTAACAGCACGTCAAGAGGAGCCAGACAGAACAGTCAACAGAGAATCTAGTGTCTTTGCAAGAGGCTGAGAGTATATCATTTACTCTGCTAATAGCATGCTGGCCTAGATAGGAAGAGTGATAAATCACTATACCTGCCTTCTGTCCTTTAATTTTGTACACTATCTCAGCATGTTGCCATTCAGATTTGAAGCCAGGTGGTAAACAAGGGCTGATCAATTCCTCCCCTTCTCCTACTGCAGAAGTAAAATGAAGCCACATTAGGGAAAAACATAAGGAGTTAATTTCAGATCCCTCACCCCCAGCCCTGCTCAGTACTGTCCCACAGCCTCAGCAAGGCACCTCCAAGCCCCAGTCATGGCTCAGATGTCCCACGCCCCCCCAGGACTGGCAAGAATCCAGCTCTCCTGGGATCTAGCGGTGTCACCTCCTGCATTCATCTCAAATGCACCCAGCCATGGTGACAGGAGTCCACATACCACTCAGGAACCTTGAGCCCAGCGGGAAGGGGACAGACAACTCCTCCCCTCACAACAGGGCTATGTACCCTATGCTCAGAGCCAAGACGTGAGGAGTGCCCATAACTTACAGGGTTTTCCCTCAACTCCTCCTAAAATGGCGAGCCTTGCTGACATCAGCCCGAGTCCCAGGTAACTGCAAAGGGATAAAAGCCTCTGTGAACAACAAACAACATCCTTCCTCTGATACTCCACCGACAACTTGGCTGGGACATGCCAGTCTCCTCTATGTGGTCCCAGCAAAATGGCTCGAGTCAGCAGCTAATGCACATAAGGGGAACAGTGTGACAACCCACTCTCATATTACCCTTACCCAGAAGGATAATCTCTCTTTGAAAAAGCACAGGCAATAGCTGTCAACGGTAATCTGGCTCTTGAAGAACTGGGAATGCTGAAGGCATTCCCCTAACAYTTCTCCTACCCTCCTCAAAGGCAGCACAGCCTCTAGCATACAGAATTGACTCTTTCTGAGCCCAAACACACCCCACAGCAAACATAGGTGGGAAGAAGCTGCTTCCCTCTGCCCAAAACACTGGGAGCAGGGGAAGACAGCGAGGAGGAAGGAATGGCAGAGACAAAGCGCTATGAACTGACCGCAACCCCCATTCTCCATCCTCCTGCACCGCGTGGCAGTGATGAGGTAGAAGAGTTGGGAGTGAAGCTGAGCCTGGGAAGGAGGGAGAGGTGGGGGGAAGGTGTTTTTGATTTTGTTCTTATTTCTCATTATCCTACTGTTTAATTGGCAATAAATTAAATTAACTTCTCTAAGTTGAGTCTGTTTTGCCCATGACAGTAACTGGTAAGTCACCTCCCTGTCCTTAACTTGACCCACAAGCTTTTTTTCATGTTTTCTTCCCCCTGTCCTGTTGATGGAGAGGCTTGGTGGGCACCTGGCGGGCAGCCAAGGTTAATCCACCACAATGACGTGGCTCAGGTTTCTCTGCTTCTTCCCGGTACTCATTTGCAAGGACCCCACTTCAGCAAAACACCTAGATCTCATTGGCTTCATAGAAAGCTTCTATCTGTACAGTGTGCTCTCTTTCCTACAACTAACCTGTACGAATACAGCTTGTAGGTGTTGTTAAACATCTGAAATGAAGTTGTATGGCCAGCTGGTGATGTCTGGAGAGTTACCTGGAGGGAGAAAAAGATGTCACTGCAAGGTTTCTGCCAGCAGCAGCAAACATCAACAACACAATCTTCCAAAACATTAGGAAAAATGTGAAACAATCCTAGCATGGTTCAGAGAGAAATGATGAATTTGCAAGTATTTCAATTTGACCGCTGATACACAAGACAATCACAAAACCTGCAGCTAAAATAGTCACACATGACAGAGTCTAAACTGGTTACATTTCTATTTGTATCCACATCAAATTGGTGTATAAAAGAATTATTTTAATTAAAAAGGAATCCTTATTCCAGCTCTTAACTGCTTTTGTCAAGAGGCCACAGCAACTGCCTCTTCACATGATCCCTACTAGGGAAAACTGTGTGCAAAATAATATGAAAGCCAGGCACGCATTAACTTCCTACTCAAGTGAATTCAGCTGTGAACTTCCACAAGTCAGGGGAAAAGCACATCACTCTGCTTGCCAAGGAACAGAGTGAGGACCAGCCTGTGGTCTGAAGAAATGAAAGGGTAATTATCTAAAGCACTTTGCAGCCTCTTCCCCAAGTGCACCAACATGGCTACCGCATTTGTGGGGAGCAAAGCTCAGGCCACGATGCTATTCATGCTGCTCATATCTTAACACCATCTCTAAGTCCAGAATTTCCACCTGCCGGACTCTTCACATGCCCTGTCATTCTGCTTAAGAGCACAACATCTTGATTAGCCCAGGCTGGGACACTAGATACAGCATCCCAACCCGCTGCTTTTGTGCAGCTTTACTATGACAGTATCTCTCCTCAGGCCAGAGCCTTATGACTCCACATCCACAGGGCTTCCAGCTCACAGAACACCTATAAAAATGCCACAACAGGAAGCTGAAATGACAAACATCAGTGTGTATTTTTTACTGCATAATAACAGTTGCTCCTTAGAAAGCATTCATTTGCAACTGAGTGAACTCAGGAAAACTAGAAATAAGGATTGAGAAGGCATCTTACTGTGTTCTTAAAACCCAATATAGGCCAAATGTTGGACTTGAATTCATTAACAGGATTGCCTTTGAGTTCTTCATTATAAGCAGCACAAACTGAGAGTCAAGGATTAAGACGCTCAGGCGAATACTGCATTTTCCCCAAGATAAAACAGCCCTGGCAGATTCACCACATGCAGCACTGACCCATGGAGTTGGAGTAAGAGGACTGACAAAGAGTTGTGAATGCCTCCGTGACTGAGTGTTACACAGCAGATGTGACCAAGTGACCTGGGTTTTTCTGTCAGAAGCGTGGCTTCATGTCACACTGACAAACTCTTGGTCTGTTTYCAAGGGAAACAAATCTGAGCAGTTACTGATTTCTGCACCAGCATTTCCCAACAGTGTGCATGTTCACGTTACCTCGGTGCGTGGAAGGAAGGTGATCTGTGTTGATCCACCACCCAAATCCAGCATCCCTACACTTCTCTTCTGCGGATCATCTAGGCTACCTGAAATGCGTGACAGAACAGAGAAAGCCATGGTAGGCGCTGTGAGAAACTGGCTAGGAACAAAACCAGAAGTACAGTGGTAAAGAAAGAGGACAATCTAACTCCATCTGTCAGCTTCCAGCCAGCACTAAATTATACCGTCATCTACTGGGCACTTATTTTGGCTTTATCAGGGTGACCTGAAAATCTTCAAGTGACAGAGTTTCTCTTATTTCTCTGGTGGCTGTTCATGCCCTAATTACAGCAGCTTTGGTTATTGGATTCCTAAACATTTTTCAGTGGATGCAAGGACCCTTTTGCAAACTCTACTCTGGTAACCACTTTCTAACACAGAGGAATGTGTTTTTCTTGGCCACCTCTCCCTGATCCCTTAGTGATATTTTGCAGATTCCTATGGCCAAGGGGATGACAGACTGAAAAGAGTTGGCCTAAGAGACTCAGCTCTCTTGGAATTCTTCCTGCTGCCAGCCCAGACCTCTCTTCTCATTTAAATCCAGTTCTTCTCAGTTAGAACCTTCAAAAACACCTTCCTGACAAGACTAGTTTGTGCCAAGCACCTCGGTATACCTCATGATAGCTGATGTTTGAAGATCTCTGACCTTTCTGGTATTTCCTGTGAGAATAAAAAGCTTTTAAAGCACTTGCCATATTGCTCCACACACTGTGTGTGCTGAACAGAGCACTTGGACAGCAGACTGCTTTACTTATTGTCACAGAGGGCTTCAGCTTAGTTTTTTCTTTACTCTTCAGCTACCCTTTTCTAACTCAGCAGTGTAAACACTTGTGGTATTTCTATGTTACAAATCTGTAAGGAAGTAGCATAGCACTTTCTTTCACTCTGTGCAGCTGCCAAGCACATCTAGAATATCCACATTAAAAATTTAGCCAGAGCTAGCAGCTGACTCTAAAAAGGAATAAAATGCTCTGGTACCCTATAGGGAATTGAARGAAAGGCTACATTAAACATCTAGGAAAAGGGATTAAGCTCATCACTCTGTCAAGCAAATGGCCAAAACCCTAATGACTTAGATAGGCCAGGCCAAAAACCACTGCTGACTTATTCCCAGATCCTTCTTTCTCCCACTCCACCCAAATGAATGAGCAAATCCCATGCAGGGGCAGAAAACAGCATGAATTTCACAGGATTGGTCATATCTTTATGCACATGCTCATGTACACATACCTGTTAAAAAATTTATTGTGATCCAGGCTGAAATACCTGATAAGGAAAAGATTCAGAAGACGCACTGTTAGACCATACCATTTCATTTTATCTAACAACAGTAACAAATAAGCTAAGATGTATTACAAGGTCTTCCTGCTTTAGGATCTGTTTAGCTGGAGGCATTTTTATGTTTTCTCATACAGTTTAACTGCACTGCCTAAACAAAATAATCAGCAAACCAGAGCTTGTCATCCAACAATAGACAGAGGCACCAGAGACCATCTGCCACAAGCTCCCTTGTCCCCCTTTCACAAATGGAGGACTTCTAATACAAAGTCTCCAAAGGATGTCCAGCTGAGAGCTAAGCAAGAAGGACCTTCAAGAAGGGTGAATAGGACTGGGTCTGCTGAGCTCCCCTGATCCACCTTGACCCAAAGCCAGTTTTTCCACAACTGTCAACGGCTGTCAAAAACCAAGATTAGATGCCTTGAACAAAGAGAATGACCTYCTATACCGGAGCTTAGACGATATTTGGAAGAGAAGCCTCAAATATGAAATGCCTGGAGAACTCTGTATTTCACAGGTCAAAAACTTAGGCGAGAAGTCACAAAGGCTTCAGTCCTTAGCTAAAAGACAATGACTGACACTCACATTGTTCATTTTCTAGGAAAACATCCACTGGTAGGCTTTTGTTTGATGTCAGGCACTCGACTTCGCTTTTGAATACTAAGAATTTTCATCTTTTCAGTGTTCTAATTTTTCCTATATTCCTCTAAGCATTTTTGTGAGCCGCATTGTTTCTGTCCTCTTCTTGTTTTATAAACCTTTTCTCCATAAATTAGATGAATTAGTGGGCCTTATGTTAACAAATTCAAATGTTTATCCACGTGGTTAAAACTCAAGGCATGCTAGGGAACATGGTCCAGTTCAACCCTTGGCTGAACCAAGGCTGTCACTGCTATTAATGATTTTAAAACAAAACAAGAAGAATAATTACAATGTCTTTCTTCCATTAAGCTGTAAAAAAGAAAAAYTCATAAACAGCTCCAAAGAGCTCCAGCTATTTTAAAGTTTGGTTTCTAAGCAGATTTAAAACACATTTCAACACTCAGTTACTTAGAATTTAGACATGTTTCTTCAAATTACTTTAAATCAAGGCTGATTCTGGGTTCTGTCCTCAGCATTTTTTGATGAGCATCAACTTACTTCAGCATGTATTTTCTTCTCTATATAACATTTTTTCAGATTGAATTCACAATCACACTCATTAGATCAGTTATAATTAACATTACGACCAAATACTTCCAGAAAGCTCTGATAAGCATTGTCAAGAGCAGGGTGTGCAAAACCAGTTGTTGAAGACCATCTCAACAAGCAGATATTCAGAAACCTTTCCAGGAGTGCTGACTGCACAGTGGCTTCCTGGTGATCCCACAGGAACTGCCCGGCACTCAGAGCTTTGAAAATCAGGACAGAGTTCAGGACTTCAAATCAGAAAACGTACCACAAGATCTCTTTGGCAGGCACTGCCTGAGGCAGCGTAAAAACTGCGTCAAACCTGCTGCTTGTGGGTTTCCACTACAGTGAGTGGGGATTTGTCACAGTGCAGCAGGAATCTTCAGGATTGCAGAAAGGGTCTCCACAAGTTAGCCTACCTTCATCGGTTCCATTCATTATCGACACGCAGTCGTCCCTCACAAAGAAGGGGGAGGCCTGAAAAATCTCCTTCACCTGTAGTTCAAATAAAAGCTACACTCAGAGAAATCTTTTTTCAGCTGGAAAGCAAGGTTTTTTAAAACTCCAGTTTTACACAACTGCTCCTCTTCTTGGGCCAGATCCTGACTGCTGCTCACCACTTCTGAAGTTCAAGAGCCCAAGAAGCATCAGCCTGTGCTCTGCTATAAAAGGTCAGTGATTTACATGCTGGCTCTGCAGTTTGGTGCAGAGACAGGGATGTATGTGTGGGTTTTCAAGCATGAAGACTACTCAGAAATGCCATTAACAAGGGATGGGCATGGGTAGGGAAGGGAACCCAGTTTACTTTGCTGCAATTGGTGACCCACAGGGTATCATATATGCACGGGAGAGGCAGGAGATGGACGCCCTGGCTTTCACAGGAATGCCCCAGGGAATGGCATTTTTAACAGGAGCATGTTGGCTGTTAGAGGTCTCCTACACTACGTCTTACATGAGGTAGCAAAGCCCTAGGTTTCCAGAGTCCTCTAAAGTAACAACTGCAGCAGTTGCAGCTGAAATTCAGTGTGGAAAAGAACGGGCCAGCTTGCAGGCAGCAGAGAACAATACAGTCATTGGTTTCAACCACACCACATTTCTTCCTTCCAGTTATTGCTTAGAAAAAGAGTACACTTCGTACACACTTAATAAACTTTTCCCGCAGCCGTAAGGTCTAGAACATAATATTTTGTTTATTTTTATAATATTTTAAAATATTAAACATATTTTACATGCCTATAAACACAATTTACATTATTTCCTATCAATATAAAGGAGCAACCTTGCAGCAGCAGGCTGATAACATGACCAATCAAATAGCAGAGAGCTCTTCTCAAAATAGCAGCATCCTGGTCAAAACCACCAACAAACACGCCCAGTAAAGAACAAGCCTGTGGTGATTGTTAGGAGTACCTCATTACACTTGTTATGTTATATGTCATCTCCAGGCTTATTCAGAGCTGTCATCATTCCTCTGTGCTTGTACTCACGCAATTTCTCCCCCCAACCCCATCTGCGATCAGGTGGCTCTGCACTGCTTTCAGGGTTAAATTATAGGAATGGCTCATGTACATGAAGATAGAGGAGTTATGTACCTTACACAGAAGGGACCAAATTTTGCTATAAAATTTCTGGAAAGCAAACTGAAAGACAAGAAATAGTACCTTATCCAGCAACTTCTGAGCCTTCTCTCCTGGCAGCAACCGTAGGCCAGCTGTAGCTTTCAGGACCAAAGGAGTAAACTTCCACAGCTCCATAGGAACTTCCTTCTTCGCCACCTCCAGGAGCTCTTTTATTCCCTGGCCACTCTGTGAGCAGAGAAAGAACAAAAAAAGGCATCTTAGAAACTCTTCAGATTTGCTTTTCTTGGAAGGGCAAAAGGGTGATCAGAGGTATGATTCACTGTAAAYGTGGAACAGAGACAAGTGAATATTACAAGGGGTCAGGAGAAGGTGGAGGACTCACTATCTCCTACAGCGTGAGACCTGGTGGATATAATGGGGATTATCCAGCAACAGGTCAAAAACAAACAGGAAGAGTCACTTTTTCAAACAGTGATATAGAACTCTCTGCCACTGAATGTTTTGGCTACAAAAGGTTCAAAAGGCAGTATGACAAATCCTCGGAAAAAAAAGGCCTTTGGAGCCAGTAAAACACTATGAGCTGGGTGTAAGTCTGGCTCAGGAAGTCCCTAAATCCCTGTGAGCCAGAAGGTAAGGGAGACAGGAGAGAAGTCACTTAGTACTTGGCCTGTTTTTTAGACTATTTTCCTGAGAATCCAATTCTGGTCACTGTTGGAGAAGGCTCTGCTCCAATCCAGCATAGCTCTTTTGTCGTTTTCTTAAGCGCATTGAAATTCTTAAGGCAGAGATAGGAAAAACATCCACTGTGCTTAATTAACAACATYACTGAGTGGAACTAGATGTGTTCTGTTCCTTGCTCCTCTGCATGTTGACCAACTTTTACTGTGAGCTTGTATCATTTGGAGACACTTCCCTGAACTGAGACAGTTCAGCATACTGTACCACAGCAAGATGTGATTTGCAGGGCGTATCAAGAACATGAGGTTTTGGGACACATATTTTTACAGTAACAGGAACAAAATTACCTTTTCGACATCATCAGCATATGCAGACAGACCTGGCTTCAGTGCTTTAAACGTCTCATGGGTTAATTTGGGAGTCTCTGTTCAAAAGCAGTATTCCAAAATAAGTAACGGTACAAATAATTTTGCATACACAAAAAGAAAACCATTTTACAAATTACATCATTATGTGCTAATGGAAGTCAACTGAAGCCTCTGCCTAATGAACTATCAACAGCCATGCGACCTTTAAATACAGCCCTTGCTATGGAATTAGCTCCCGAGAAAACCATTTTTAAAAGTCATGACTGTTTTTCAGGTGCTGGTGTCCACTATGCACATATTTTTCATGCACATCAGACAATCACCAKATGGGTGCAAATTCTCTTTGAGCCCTTACACCTGCCACGTGCAGCTTTCCAAACTGCACCGGTAACAACGACCCCATGTTTCAGTGTGCTCTGTTCTGGCTAAATTTGACTCCAGCAAAACTCAGTGGAAGCTTTACCACCATTTTCAATGGCAGCAGAGGAAGCCAGACCTAAGTATTTTGGAAACCTGCAGTGCAGACAATTATATGAACCTGCAGGCAAGAAAACATGAGCTTGACAACATCCTCCTCCTGTACCCAACTACAATCCATAAAGTTTCCTGCAATATATACTGAAATTGTGTTTAAAGAGAAGCAGGCAAGGAAGAAGCAAAGATTTGGGAATACACTGAAAGAAGGAAATCCATGGACTGTTGTTTAATGCCTTTGGTGGCTAAGCCTTACACTTGCCCATTCTGCAAACCTAAGGTGCTCCCCACAGGCCAGTCACACCATACACCACTCTGCTAATCCTTAAAAGCATCCTCAGATCACCTATTAACAGCATCCACACAGGTTCTTTCATCTTTAAGAGTTTCACAAATAGGAGCTGACAACACCTAAACAAATGAAGCTTACGACTCCAGAGGAAAACTGGAGCTTTTTTGTACACTTCTGTCTCACTGCTTAGCAATACTTTCTGTCCAGATGCAATACACAGCAATTTTAATCAAACAGTGAAGTTTTGCAATTTAAATCCAACACTGAAGCCAAGGATGCACTAAACCAGACAATTCAGAGAGAAGCAGCTCACTGCCAGGAACTGGAGACAGCCAACAACCTCATGGTGAAAATTTGGGGGAATAAGACAGTTTGAATTTATAATCCTCTCTTCCACCAAGCAATGTGATGAAAAACTGCTCTTCTTCAAGGCACCGTTCTAAAGGTACAGCTGCTATTTAGTTCACATTCTGACATTACAGCATTTTCTCCTTGTTGAATGTTTTCATAATTTCATCCAAACCCACATGCTTGAATCATAATATACTTCCTGATGGCTCTCTAGAAAGAGATGAAGCATGTTTGTTCAAGTAATCCGTAGAAAAGAATCATCAATAATCTGCTTCCATACGTTATGGATGAATTAATCTATCGTGCAATGAGCAGGCCGTACCTTTTGGCTGCTGTGTAAATTTAAAAATATGGATGCGAGTTCCTGTGCTTCCTGCGTCAAACATAATTCCATAAAAGACCGAGAGATCTGTGGTCAGTGCCTGATGGTTCAGTTTGTCTCCCCTGCTTTCAGCAACTCCTTCTGTTGCTCCCATGACTGGTTTGGAATCCAAGTGCCATTTTATGTATGCAACATAAATAGCTATGCATGCCAAAATCCCAAAAGCGAAGAACCGCTTGGATATCTTCATGGCTTCCATTTATCAGATGTTTTGTTTCTTCCCTTTATCAAATGTTTTATTTCTTGTCCTTCACACAGAACAGGTGGTTCCCACATCACTCCTATATCTAACAGAAAAGAAAAGATATGTTTTACTTTCTAAACCTGCTGAAAGGATCTAAGAGTATGATGGTTATTTGATAAGGGACTTACAGGAGTAAACTTGACTTGAGCACTAGTTAAATACTTAACTGTTAGTTGGTTTAGATCTGTGATAAGAAAGTTGGGCATGATAGTCAAAGTAAGCAGTAAGTCACTGCAACAAACAGCCTGGTAAAAAAACTTACACACAGGAGTGACAGACTACTGCTGGCAAGTAAAAGGATTTACGCCTGCAGCTCCTTCAGCATCTGGAGTAAGACTGAGATATCACCTCCTGTCTTCAGTGCTCAAATCTACCTCAACTAATCCAGGGAAACTTGCAGTTAAATGCATACATTTATTCCAGTAGGACAATGTAGAATCCTGCATTCAAAAATCTGGGATTCACCTGTGAATCACTTGTAAAACTGGACCTAGCAGCAAAATCCCTCTCTCCATGTTGCTTGTCCTAACCATCAAATGCCTCCATGGCTGCTGGATGCCTACGAGACCACACACTACTTTCTCAATGGTTCAGAAGAAACATATCCATCCTCCTTCAGCATGTCATTGAGATCTACAGCTAATTTTAAGACATGAAGCTGCATAAATCTTCTTTTCCCCATTGCTACTGAGGCCTAAGAAGGAACAGAGTAAGGAGAGTTCAGAGAAGCTAAATACAGTAACTTAGGTGGGAAGGGACCTCAAGAGGTCTCTCATCCAACCTCCTGCTCAAAGCACAGGCAGCTATGGGGGCCCACCACGTTGCTCAGGGCTATATCCAACTGCATCTTGAAAATCTCCAAGGATGGAGATCCCACAACCTCTCTGGGCAACTCTAACCATTTGCAGTTATCTTTGTTAGTTCCTGGATGGGGAAGGAGGTCCCAGAAGACTGGACAAGGACAATTTAAAATCAGTGTTTAAAAGGCAAGACAGAAGATCCAGGGAATTAGAGCGGTCCCCCCCCAGCTCCAATACCAGGAAAGAAACCACAGCAAAGCACAACGCAAGAAATCTGCAAACACTCACATGACATCACCCAGATGATTAAAAAACAGTCAGCAGTGATTTATGGGGAGCAAATTACATTATATCTTTCCTTTTTTGATAGTGTAATGAAGAAGAGAAAGCAACCCAATTGATGAAGTTGACTTAAACAAAGTTTTGACACATATGTAATCTGTTGATGATACGAATTCAGGAGGTGTAGAGAAGGTGTGAAGGGGAGGAATTTGGATTCAAGGTGATTACAGTGTATTGCCAAAAATGGGTAAGACAAAATTTTATAAAAATGGAGTAAAGCAAAACCACAGGCATAAATACACATGAAGAACAGATCAGCGTAGGGGAAAAGGAACTGTAGGCTGTCATGAAACAGAAATCTGGGAAGACGGCATTGCATAAAAATGAAAAATCTTTCTGGCTTCTATCAGCAGGCACAGAGATGTAGGTGGCAATTACTGCACGTATATGGGGTGATTACTCCAATCTTGCTGGTGCCAGAAAGGCCTCAACTGCAGCTACACGAGAGCTAAAAGCATGTCATGGGAGGAAAGCAGCAGGAACCGGATGATCCTTTGAGGAGACAGAAGCCTCCACCGCGGGAAAGGGGAGGCTGGAAGGATGAGGGGGATGGAGGTGCAGCAGGCTGCCAGCATAAACCCCCTACCCCCATTTTCCTGAAGAGAATCGGGATAAACTCTTCCCTGCCTTTGTCAGGGGACGCTGAGAATTGCTGCAAGGGAAAAGCTTTCCGCCTGCGCGGCCGAGGGCCCCGCGGGAGCCGGGTGTCGGGCAGGTGCCCGCCGCGGCACAGGCCGGCCGGCAGCCCAGGCCTGCGCGGCCCCGGCACGGCCTCTTA
>JAYKAV010003124.1:193870-219293 GCA_035582835.1 Phoebastria nigripes | reverse complement strand
GCTTAGGGACATGGATTAGTGGGCATGGTGGTGTTGGGTTGACGGTTGGACTTGATGATCTTAGAGGTCTTTTCCAACCTTAATGATTCTATGATTCTATGATTCTATGAACCCCCACCTGGCACCTGCTGCTCTCTGATGCCCTCCACTGTGGTTCCCCATCATTCCTTCCCAACATTTCTAGCAAGGCAGGACTTGGCACATACTGTGGCTTCTCTAGAGCTGCATCTGKCCCTGGTCAGAGGGCCATGGTCAAACGTACTAGATAAATGCTGAGTTGCCATTTCCTTTCCTACAGAGAAAGCATAAATAAGATATTTCTCCATCTCCTCTGGATACCCACCAGTTTTTGACAAACTCATAGAAATTAAACATCTTTGAGATATTTATGTTTCTGGCAATTGTGGCTGAAACTAGTAACTGGTTCAAAAGTTTTGGAGGGGCAGCAGGTGGGCAAAACAATCACATAAGCCTCCTATTCTGAGGAAATCATGATCAAAACATGCCTTTGCCATATTCACATGTAGGCCCTCCACTGACTGCTTTGCTTTTCTAGCTCTGTCTTTGCTTTTCTAAGGATGCTTCAAAGATTTCTGTGATCTGAAGTAGTATGTCTTCCAGGGTTTTTTTCTTGAGCTAAAGGTATTGTGTGGCAATACGTTCAAACTCTGAAGCACTCTAGAATCGGGCCAACAAGTATATTTTGCTCTTGCTCTATAGTAGGGTGTAATAGATGATCTTAGTTGCTTTGCATTGGATTTGTCTAGAAGAAATGCTGGATGGGCTCCCCCACGTTCTGTGATCATATCACAGAGGGTGTCTCCCAGGGGATGTCACTGATGTTTTTGTTAGTGCTTGTGGCTGTAGTACCACAAAACAGAAAAGCCAAGCAGGTCTCTGCTGTTCCTCGCTGCTGTTCATAAGCCATGCRCAGAAATGAGCTGTAACTTTGAAAATGCTGCCTCAACGTGGTCTTTTGGTGCCCTACAGGCTGAAGTTCTTCACAAATTTATCATGACCTACATAATTGACCTATATTATGTGTCTATTTGTTAAATAGGTTGCACTAATTAGAAACATGAATGGGGATGGCTTAGTGGTTATTTATTTATACTGAGGTGTGTGCCTGTTGTTTGCAGTGACGTATGGGAGGATCATTTCCAGATTTTCCCCCTCTGCCCCCTCCATATTTGACCTGTGCCTTGGATTATTGCAATAAAAAGTGAATTGATTCTGCTTTCAGAGAAAAAAAAGTAAAATTGTTTTTATTGCTCTTCTAGGCAAGGGGATATATATTTGAACAAACGCTTTGCCCACACACTCACCGGTAGAACATACATTTTTGAYTGCCTGGAAACACATCCCTAACATGAGACAYGGGGAACAATTCCTGAAATYGTGAACAGTTAAAAATGGTAGCAATTTGTTTTCACTTTACTCATCCTYCCCACCCACTTTTTCTTCAAAACAAGCTTCTTGAAGGAGTTATGGATAATATTCAACACAGTGCTATGTGACAGCCCACCTTGTTCCCCATGTCTCATGTTAGGGATGTGTTTCCAGGCAGTCAAAAATGTATGTTCTACCGGTGAGTGTGTGGGCAAAGCGTTTGTTCAAATATATATCCCCTTGCCTAGAAGAGCAATAAAAACGATTTTACTTTTTTTTCTCTGAAAGTGCATGTCTGTATGCAAGAAAATTAAGCATGAGGGAGAAAATGCAGCAAAATTTTCAAGCCTTTGACTTGTAGGGCAGTGAGTAGGGGCYGAGTGTGCTTTGCACTTCGGTCACTCTATTGAGACACATTTCTAGGCTGGGAAACAGCATTACTACACCCTGCTGGTATTTGAACATTTTATAATGAATSGGTTTATTTCTCCGTGCACTTGTGCCTCACTTGCAGACTGTAGGAACTGTTTGAAATCTAGGGTGATGTTGAAATGTGGTGAGTTTAATGGAATTGMACCTGTTCTCAGCAAGTATGTATTTTGCTTTTAATGTTTTAGACCAAGGTCCAAAGCCCGGCTGATTGGCCTCTAGGGGCAGATTTGGATCATGGCTTTAAAACAGATGTCCGCTACTACAAACCCTAGCAGTTGTATTAACAACACTGTCAAGCGGTTTCCACTGCTATGTCCTCATTCATACAGACAGGGTGCGCARAGTGTAATCTAATTAAGGAGAATTCCCCAGATTTTTTTCATGTCTGCTGTCAGTGTGTTTTTAACTTCTCCAAATTCATTAGAAATGCATCCATCTGTGGGCTGTCACATAGCACTGTGTTGAATATTATCCGTAACTCCTTCAAGAAGCTTGTTTTGAAGAAAAAGTGGGTGAGGAGGATGAGTAAAGTGAAAACAAATTGCTACCATTTTTAACTGTTCACGATTTCAGGAATTGTTCCCTGTGTCTCATGTTAGGGATGTGTTTCCAGGCAGTCAAAAATGTATGTTCTACCAGTGAGTGTGTGGGCAAAGCGTTTGTTCAAATATGTGTATTGTTCATTAGCTAAACTGGTTCTCAAGTGRCACAGGTTTGTCTAGCTGAATAGACAGCCCATGCCTTAACCAGGCTTTTGTTAATAAAGATTTTTATGATCTTGTCATAATCTTGGAGTCAATTGCGAATATTCTGAGGGAGAAGAAAGTCCTTTCTCACCTTATCATTGTGCTTCCTCTGCAGAAAATTGATCCCAACCTCTTCTATAGAGCTTTTGAGAGCTATTACTGTATGATGTATGACATTGAGGTTCAAAAAAGCAGCTTTTGGTAAAAATGTTCTGGTTTTAAAAAACATTTYGTGCATGATATTTGAAACCTAGAATAATTTAGCTTCAAACTGATGTCTTGAGGTTCCCATGCTCAAACTAGTGCCAAATTTGAAGTTTGATCGGGTTGCTCAAAGCCTTGTCCAGTTGAGCTTTTAGTCTCTCCAAGGATGGAGACTCTCTGGGCCCTGTCYCAGGACTGAACCACCCATAAGGTGAAATTTGTTTCCTGATACCTAATAGGAACTTGCCATGTTCCAGCTTGCRCCCGTCACTTCTTGTGCTGTCACTGAAGATCTCTGGGAAGAGCCCTGCYCCGCCTTCTCTTCTTTAGGTAGCTGCAGATAGCAATAAGCTCTCCCCTCTGCCTTCCCTTCTCCAGGTTGAACAAACAAGTGCTGAATGGAAGGGTACGTTCTCTTCCCTCTCCTGCTGGCTCCTCTTTTGCTAATACAGCCCAGGGCATGGTTGGCTGCCTTTGCTGCAAGAGCATGCTGCTGATCCTGGTCAGCTTGGCCTCTGGGGGCTTTTCCATGGAGCTAGCCCTCAGCCTGACCCCTTGCGTGGGGATTTCTGCCTGTCCTGGGGCAGGACACGGCACGTGCCTTTGCTGGACCTCGTGAGGCCCCCATCAGCCCACGAGGTCCCTCTGAAGAGCAGCCCTGCCCTCCAGCTTGGTGCAGAGTGCAAACTTGCCAAGAGTACATTGCATCCCATCTTCCAGGTCATTAACGAAGACCTAGATAGTATCAACCTCTGAAAAATGCCCATAGTAATCAGCTGCCAGTTAGACTGCCGACTACAGACAGTAGTTGTGGGTTTTGTGCGATGATTTGCATCTTCGCATGATTACTTGTTTTCACACTGTTTAGTTTCATGACGAATTTTCTGTGTGTGTCTTACGGTATTTTCCATGTCTATTATATAAAGCGTGTTAGAAGCAATTTAAAATTATGAGGAACAGAAAACTGAAAGTGTCTGTCTTTCCTTAATATTGATAATATTCTATTGCTCGATATGTGTAGAAAAGGAAATACGGAAATAAAGCTGACTGCCGACTCCCCTCTATGTATATAACCCAAGGTATCCAATCTTAAAATTAAATCTGACCTGAAGAGTTACTAGCACATGTTTCTTCATTGTACAAAAACGTGACTGGGTCAGATTAAAGAGCAAAAACTACCTCTAGAGGCCCATGCTGTCTGAGGCAGCACAGCCTTCTCTTACACTGCCTTCCTTGAGCAACAAGAGGAGCTGAAGCCACAGAGGTCTGAGACGCAGCTCTGTGGGTTTCACTCTATGAAACTTTCATGTCAGCTTTATGGAGGGAGATGTAAATAGCTGTTCACAGGTGCTGTTCTTGTATTTATCTCAGAAGCTGCAGAGGAACACATCAGAAACAAACCTTGACTTTAATTTAGGGTACCTTCAAAAATGTGGCATTGTATCCAGAGGACTATGCCCAGCTTAAACATCTGCATCAAATCCAAGTGCAGTATTGTTTTCTTCTTCACCGAATGTCACTTCTCGTGCTCTGAGAGCCATTTTTGGAGGTGCTCTGCTCTTCCAGTTCCCCTTGAGGAGGAGTTCACTGCTCCCAGTCCTCCATGTGGTTTTGCCTGACCCTGTACATTGGTGATGAATGCTTAGAGTCTCATAAGGGAGAATGATCCAGAAAGTCACTTTTCTGCTCTGAAACACTGTGAACCTCTCATTTGTTAGGGGTGCCTAAAGTTTTGTGTGTGAAATAATCATCATGCACCTTTGAAAGAAAAGAAGTGTTCTCAGTTAGTTTTTTCATGTCTTCCACCAACTACTGACAAATAAATATTAGTGGCAGCCTGTTGTTAGCCTTCAATCATTTATGCTTCAGGAGCTGCAGGACTGTTCTCCAGTATTTCTAAGCTTCCTTGAAGAAGCAAACTAATTTTCAGTGGTTTAGTTCCTACAAAATGAACGTATTTTCTAGTGTCCCAGTGATAAATTCACTGTTGGTTATAAAGCACTCGTTATGCCAGGGTGAATGCAGAAGTGCCTGGATGAATAGTTATGATCAGCTCAGAGAAGCAAACACAGGAAATCTCTGCTTTTCAACCTGAGGCACTTTCAGAAGACTTTTTACCAAAACCAGCCTCCCTGCCCTTTGAGGACTGGGCCTTTTGGAGCACCCACCTTGGGCACCCAAAAATGCAGACACCAAAACCCATTAATTGCTTTTGAATATAGAGTTTTCTCTTGTGCCACCTTTTTTCCTCAGTAAATGGGGTCACCTACCTGTCTTCTAACATAATTCATGAAAATAAGTCTCTTCTTGCAAAATGTAATCTTAGTCTCTCTGATGAGCTCAGTTACTTTGATATCGTGATGCAGAAAAATTATGCTGTGGATTTTCAGAAGTGACTTTTGACGTTAGGCACCTGTGTGCTGGTTTGAGCCACCTTTATGCTCAACATGAAACCGAAACTGTGCATTTGTTGGAGAATAAGCAACTGAAACAATTACTACATTTTAATAAAATGTATAACTGTGGTTGTCTGGAAAGGTGATGTATTAACAAGTTAAAATATTTTGGTTGGGTAACTCTGTGAATTTAGAAAAGCTATTTTTTGGTTCCGCTAACGAACTGAAAAGCTCATCAGTTGCAGAATAGTACTTGAAATACCCTAAAGGGACCCATATCTAAAATTTTCTGAGTATAGTCTTTGATAGTTTGGCCATGGTTTTCAGGCAGTCATTACCTCGGGTCTTGATACAGAAAGCAGTTGTAAGGAAGCTTGCTCAGAAGAGCATGCAGGTGTCCTGTGCACTACCATGGAGCCTGGTCTGAAGAGGGCTGCTCAGCCCCGGGGAGATGCTGAGAGCTTGGCTTACAGCAAAGTTTGCGGGAACAGAGAGGGCTCAGCAGTTTCACACTCTCTTTGAAATCAAAGGCAGGCATTGGAGAGAGTGGGGTGGGAAACAAGGTAACAGCCTTCATCCTTGCCAGTGTGGGCTTGAGAGCTGGGTCTTCTGGATCAAATAGCAGACAAGACCCCAGACTTCACCTTCCCCACACCCTAGTTGTGTTCCTCTAACCAACTTGGGAAGCTGGGATAGTGGGGAACCAGAACCACTGCTGGTGAGTGAGCGGGAAGGGGAAGGAGCCATGGCTGTGTGGTCCGCTGAGAATGCAGGAGCTGCGATGATGAAGGGAGGAGCCTAGGAGCTGTGTCCTGCTGACCTGGCTGCACCAGCCTGCTCCTGGCCCTAAAGCCCTTCTGTCCAGCCCATCAGAGCTCCCAGGGAAGCAAAGCATAGCAAAACCAAGGACTTTCCCAGAAGCAGTAGAGGTTGCTTGTGTTAGGGACCACAGAGCCAAAGCAGGAGATCTGCAGAGGCCTGCTCAATAAAGGTACCAGCTGGCTGCCTGCAGTCAATGGGGGAGGCCCTCCTTGCGGGCAATTCAGCTGTTTGAAGAGCACAGCATCCCAGAGGGATGGGGGAATCAGGTGCTAAACCTTCCCTTGTGTTCCCAGCGTAAAGGGAAAGAAAAACGCGTTTGGGTTGACCTGGCACCAGCCCGTCTGCCCACCTCCCATGAAAACCACTTCACCTCTAGCTTGTCCTCATGAATAACGGGGGTTTGAATTTACCAAGCGAAGTGATCTGCCCCTCCAGCCTGCTATTCATTACTCCAATTAACAATCAGTTGCCTGAAAAATGGGCCAATCTGTTTCTTGGGGAGCCGCATAGAAAATCCACAAGGCAAGCCAATTAGCATACCAGCCCTCACCGTCTAGGGAATTTAATTTAGTTATTTGGTTGATCTAAGTACCGAAATATTGTTGTTTTGTTATGGAGCATATAATGTTTGTTAAATGGCTGAAATCCCCTGAGGCCCATATGCTGCTGATATTCTCTGCGTCCTTCCGAGCCGGCAGAGGCAATAAGGCAAAACTGTTTTGTCCCGCACATGGCCCCTGTATTTTCCTGGCACGACACAGCAGCTGGACGCAGGCAGAACAAACCTTCGCCACCCGGGGTGGGCGGGATAGCTTCCCTCCGAAATAGTTGCACACTTGAGCAAGCCCATTGTCTGCCCAGAAAGCATTTCAACCGCCTCTTACCAGGCAGCCGCTGCGTACAAAAAGTACGCAGAGCCAGTGTTCGGACAACCTGTCTGCACAGCATATTGCGTGGGGGCAATTAGTTTGCAAATTGCCCATTTGCACATCCGCGCATGAATTAGTTACATTGCTCCCACAGGATTTATTATTCTTATCATTACTATTAAGGAAGGCCCATGAATAAATAAGGTAATTTGGACAAACGCCTTTCTCCCCACACGCACGCAGTTCTCGCCTCTTCCTCAGAGAGGACAGGCAATGGGTGGGATCCCTGGGAGGAAATGAGTGGTTCCCAGGGATGTTGCCTCTGTGTGTTTCTAAGCCTCTGGATTGATGCTGGTGTAATGGTGGCATGCGTTGTGCAAAGTTTTTTGCTCATTTAATAGCTTTTTTTTTGTGTGTTGAGAGAAAATATATGACAGCTGTCATCTTGTACTGCCATGCTGGTGCACATGCTCTGTACTTGGAGATGTGACCCCAATCCTGTAACTGAACTGCTCCTTCATTTCTGGAGAAATCCCATGTTGGGATTTCAACAGCCAAAGAAGTACCAGAGCCACCAATATATTCAGCCTGATTTAACGACATCAGCTTTATTCTGGTCTGAATTTGCTGGAGCTGTTGGAGGGTCATGTTGGAAGGAAAGGAGTCTAACTAAATGGACAGTCCTGCTCAGTTTTCGCACCGCATTTAGTTCTCCAGTTCAAAAACCCAAACTGCAGACCACTGCTACCTAATCAGCAGAAGAAAAATATAGATGAGGTGTGGCTCTACCTGTCATACTTGGGCATTTTGGTCAGACATTTCAATTACATGCCAAAGGAAGAGTTTGTGCTCTTACCACCTTTGATAATCTCTGCAGGTATCTAAGGGTTCAGTTATCCAGCTTTGAACCTGCTAATGTTTCTCCACCATCACGAGGAAGGAGAAGGGCCCTTGTGAGCTGGGTTTTAGCTCAGCTGCTTACCTTGCATGCCTTGCAGACCCTAATGTAACTATTCAGCTCCTGCTATATCATCACCTTCTGGACCATTGGATTTCAGCTAGATGTGCAGACCCTTGGCAGTACAGGGGCTAYTGCCAGGGCTGTGAAAAGTTATAGAAAAGCAAGTTGTGGTCAGGAGGTGTGAATGTGCTACATGGACATCTGCATTTCTTCTGGGAAATCTCAGAGGCTGCTGTTGTAGATGCTCTGTAGGACTATTTTTAACTTCAAGTAGTTGATCAGGGTAAAGAAAGAAAAYGTACTGCTCTGCAAATATCTTTGACAGCTGTAAAGACTTTGAAAAATACTGTTATAACAAGAATTTGCTCTTGAATTATTTGGCATAGTGGCTGACTTTAATGAAGGTCTGTGCATTTGCACTAGGTCAGCCGCTTCATTCCTGTCCAGTCTGGCTCTGGTGGCTTGTTCTCTGACACATAACTCTGCTTTGGCACATCTTCCTTCGCTGCATTCATCATTGCCTGTTTATTACAAGAAAAAGACATAAAAAGCCCACAGGATTCGGTGCCTGATTTTCTGGGGTGCTGTGAGCCTGCAGTATTCATAGCTTTCAGTGGGAATTGGGTAAAGTGGGGCACATGTGAAAACCAGACCCGTGTAACGGATCTGTGTAACTGGTCTGTAGTCAGCAGCGAAGCATCCCAGGTTACTTGGTGTTTTCCCAAACAGCTGGTATCTTGCTGAGTGAGGCCAGCAAGTGATGACCAAGGCAGTATGATTCCCATGCTGCTTTTGCAATTTTGTAGGACTATTTTTTTTCCACTAGACTATTTGGAAGGCAAAATGCAAGGACTCTTCCTTTCCAATTACAGAATTCGTGAAGGCAAAAGAAGTTGCATCTTTCCTGACCTTCTCCTCCAGAAATTCAACATGTATTTTCTTGCGCACTGATTAGGTGAGTTACCTATGGCAAATCCCCCTCTCCATCTCTGTCGCTCAGTCCCCAGGGGCCACAACAACAACAAAACAAAACAAAAAGAGAAAAATCTATCTCTGCCTCATATCTTTATGCCCTAGTTTCTGATAATGTCTTTTCTGGGGGTGAATAATTTTACTGTACCCCATGTACACATGACACCATGTATGAACAGCCAAGTTCATAGCTGGCACAGTTAAGAACAGCCCGTTTTTTTGGCTGCAGTGAATAGCATTAGGGAATCCATGGTGAAAAATATGTCCCTCCTTTATTATCCAAATTCATCTCACTTCAAAGAAAGAATGTGTTCCAACCATGCCATTTTATTCAACTTTTTTCTTCAGCTATTTTAGGCACCATCCCAAAGGACTGTCTCCAGTCACCGTCTTTTTCTGTGGAGATGTAGACTTGTGTTTGGCTGTAGCTTTTTTGAAAACAATAATGTATTTCTGCAGGTGGTTAAATTTGTCTGCATATCTGACCTGACCCTGTGCTATTTAGCACTCATTTTTGAATCCTCTGCAAATGTGATGAAAACCCAGTAACATTTAATGTTTCTTTGCAGCCCCGTGGTTAACCAAACTCTACTGGGCTGAGAAAAGGTTGGTGTTGATTTGAGGATTTAGCAGTTAAATAGATTTAAAACTGGTCAATATGGGCACAGCGAATATTGTATAACACTAATTTCTTTTTAAACCAGAATGAAATCAAATTCCTTTGAGAAGCCGTAGTATTATTGTATCAACATGCTTACATTCTTTGAGCCAACTTCTAATCTGATGGAAAAGGATCATTTTGTCTTTTCTGTCATGAAAAGCAGGACTTCCCTGGTGCTGTGTTATCTCTCCTAAATTCTTTACAAATTAAGTTGTCTATTAGTGTTGGAGAATTTCCCCTTGGAAAGTTAAGGAGCTCGTAGTTTCCTGCAGCTATCACCAAAAGATGTGACCACTGCTTCTTTCCTTGTTTAAAACTGCTGAAGTTTATTGACTAAAAGAAAATTATTCTGAACCGTGAATAGCGGCTTAACAAGCAGCATATTGTAGGAAAGCTAGCTAACGAGCAGGAGATATGTTTGCTCTTGGTAAATGTAGAGACTTCCTTCTTAGTTTCTTTGACTCTATCAGTCATGGTATTTTTCAATGCTGTCTTTATATTCCTATATTGGTCCTCGCCGTTTCCTGCCTGCCAGTCGGTAACCATTGGTGCGATTTCATTGGAGCTACTGCAGTTTAAAGCAATTAATGATGTGATCCTATGTCTCATCCCATTGATGGTCCTAAGATTTGAGGAGCTCAGGCTGTGCATGGGGTAATGAAGGACCAGGTTTCCTGGTACAGGCCGCTGCTCTTTGGTCATAACTGTGGTCCAAATGCTTTGGGGAACGGGTAACTGCTGCATTTTGTTAAAGACACGCAGCTGAAATAATAAGCGGATAAAAGGATCATTTATTGTCAAACGACTATGGAGCTGCATTATGTGATTTCATATCTTTTCCTTCAAAATCTCCGCATTTCAAATCAGCTTGTGCTTTTACTCTGTGCCATTAACACTTTGGTATTACACAGGAGTATATTTCACAGGGCAAATTCTGTGGAATATGGATTATGTTATCAGGAAATAAATAAAAATTTCTCAAGTTGGCCTTGGCTCTGCTGGTGGTAATCGTGAAATTGTTTGTCCTTAAGCTACAGCAGAGGATTGGATTGTTAAAAACTGAATAGGGAAAAATGCTTTTAGAGTGATTTCTTTACAATAAAAACATGATAGTCTTAAAGCTAACTGATAATCTTTGTGAGTCCATTCCACGTGAAGCAGGGGAGCAACCAGATTCCCAGCTGATGTAAGTCAACATAGTCCCATTAGCTGACAAAGCTGGGTCAGTCCACAGCAGCTGAGGATCCAGCCCCGTGACTTTGAAAGAATCATCATCTTGCTGGCAAAACCGGGGAAAAGACTATAACAGGATTTCATGAGGGCAAATAATATTAGAGAGCATATAAGATGGGCTGGGGACCAAATAGGACGGCTGTTTAGTTTGTAATTTGTTGAGATCTTTTTTTATTGGAACGTGCACCAGTGTGGGCAAGTTGTCTCACAGAGCCGTTCAGGGCTGTTAACCTTTTTTTAGTACTGTTTAGTAYATGTATCACTGTAGTGGAGTTAGACTCATGAACAGTACACCTTTAATAACAAAACTCCTGAGTTAATCTCCTTTAGAGGTCTGCATGGCATTACTAGCTATAATCTAACCCTTCCAGGTTATTGTAGATGCACTTATGGGCATAAAACCTTCTTTGGGAGAATTAGGTATTTTCTCATTATGCACGCTAATAGCTTTTCACTGAATATCACCAAATTTCCATGAAAATCTGTTTGATTTTCACTGGCAAGTTGCAGAGTTTACCCAGTCCATAAAAGAGGATCTTAAGAATTGTCTCTAATGAGTTGTCCTCTAGCTGCCTCTGAAGTATGCAGGTGAGATACTYTCTGATGAACTGATGGAAAATGAAAGCAGTTTGCCTTTGGAACAGGCAGATGCAGGATGTGTGTGGGGAAGGAAATGCTGAAGCAGATGAGTCCCTGCTGTATGTGGAGCCATTTCAGGACAACGGCCTGGTGGTTGAAGCATCCACCCATCTCTGTTCCTCACTCTGCCTGCAGGACCTCATTGCCATGCGTCCTGGGAAAATGTGTGGCCACTTGGGCTGACCATTGACCAGCTGCTTAGAAGGTGTTTAAGGTTTGCAGAGTTGCACGTAGACACCTGAAGTCTGAGCCCCAGGCAGCTAAAGCCTGTATTGGATCTGGTCTTTAACCTCTGTGTCTCAGCTCCTTCGGAGAAAATAATGCTCCATTTCTCTGCCCTTGTATGTCCAGGTTTAGCAAACTCTCCGGGAAAGGGACCTTCTCTTGCTTTGCTTGTCATGCTAATAATAAATAACCACAGCGAGGAGACTGGAGTGACCACAGCAAGAGGAGCTGCGATTGCATCACTACCAGCAGCAGGCATCTCCTGCCGAGGAGGTGACCCCTCATTGTGCCACAGATCCCCTACTGATCTTGTCCCCATCTGGGACATTCAGAAATGCATGGGCAGCAGGGCTGTCTGGGTGGTGGGTGCCTGGGCGCCTGTCCTCCTCCTCGGGAGGCAGGCACTGACCAGTGCCAGCTACCTTGCGCTTGTCGCAAGGTGGATCAGGGAAATCAGGTCACAGCAGAGATGGGTTGCAGCTTTGCCATCTGCAGAAGAKTTTGAGAGAGTCTGACATGCTGGGTCAGTGGCAGGTGTCCAAGGCACTGGGAGTATTGGAGACTCTTGTCCCTCCTGGGTTATGAAGGACAAGGAGGACTCTGCTGGCAGTTGATGTCTTCAGTTCAGTCTGCAGGTTCTCGCCTGCACCCAGCTACAGCTGCAAACCAGTGTTGGTCTTTGTGCTCCCTGGATATCATATTACTGGAATATTTGTATTTATAGAAAACTTTGTTGAGACCATAGCTGAGATGTGATTATGTGTCAAACTCTGAAACACAGTAAACGGAACAAGCTGGTGCATCCCCATTTCCCGCCATGGCTTGAGCATGGCTGTGGAGGAGAAACAAGGTAGAAGATGATATAGTGTTTAGTGCTGTGAACTCTTTGATGGCTGTGTTGTGAAAAACGGTCTCTGCTCCAAGCTGCAGGTACCCAGGACAGACCTGGCAGGGGTATTCGCTCCATGTCCTAGAGAGCTGAGTTGTCTCACTGAGAGCTCATGGCCAAGCTGGAAATCGAATTGAAGCCTTTCAAGTGCTTGAGACAAGTYGCCACCACCTTCCCTTTCTAACTAGCTCATCTCAAGTCCTGTGTGCCATTCGGCTTGGATGGCCACCCAACACTGGAGAAATCCCAGGCTGATCTGTGATACTTTGCCAGCTAGTTTTGCTTTGATTTTAATTCACTGCTTTTACTTTTCAGAGAGTCGTTCGATGGGGCTTGGCTTGAAAAGGGGCTGAAATGCCATCACACGCTCTGCACCTCGTGAGAAGAAATGTAATTAAGCCACCTACCTCTTAAACGCACGGCCCGCCTTTGAATAATCAGGGAAAGCCACCAAAAGGGTTAAACACTTTATTTAGATGGCTTTGTTTGTTACGTGTGTGCTTTGCTTGTTCTGAGAATTAACGGAAGATAAGCTAAAAGTTCATTTATAAGAGTATTAAAGGATAATTATGATGGAGTAAATGCAGCGGGTCAAAAGGCATTATGATGAACAGAATCATAATATAGGGCTTGGGAAAATAAGCTAAAATGTACAATGCCTAACATCACTCACTGAACGCCGTGGAAAGTGTACTTCTTCGGTTTTCTCTCTGCTTCTTCATTCCTAGTCTAAATTAAAGTTGCGTCCATCAGCACTCTGCTGTTAGCACACGAACACATAATGATAATCAATTGCAGTAACTTAAATTAAACTTTTGGGCAGGCATAAATATGTGACCTTTTAATATCAACAAAATGATAAAAAAGATTTGGTAGGAAATCTGTTTCAATCAGATTAGAGGAGAAGTGGGTAAAGCTGATTACAAGCCCGCTAAACACAGTATTTGGGCAGCATTTGTTCAGAAACAATAGCGTTAATTCTACTTTAACAAGTATTATCTGGAAAATCAATAATTAATGGGAACCCATTATCAACTTGTAATTTAGCACAGAGATTAAGTTGGGGGAGAAGTGAAAGCGAGTGGGCAACCTGCTTTTACTTGACCTGTCAGGCTGATGGATTAGCAAGTGGCAGCAGGTTTCATATTTTCTTAAAGGAGAGGTGGTAGAAATAAGTCAATTTGGGCCTCTTGCTGTTTGGCACCACCTTGCCCTCCCGCTTCCTCGCGCTTTGCAGAAGAGCCACCTTGTGCAACCAGGTCGCTGCAGCCCAGGGGACGACGTCTTTGGTGGCGCTTGGTCCTGGAATGAGGRGGGACATCACCCCTGAATGCATGGGCTGCACGGAGAGGGGTGAAGAGAGGGAACAGAGGCGGGCAGAAGGGTGCTGCTTGTGGATGGCGTGAACGAGTGTGGTCACACCATCTTGGCTTGGCTTCCCAAGGGGGCATCCCCCTCCTTAACATCTTTCTGCACCTCCCAGCTTGCCGAAGTGCCCCCTACCATGTTTTCTTCTTGACTGACAGGACTTGTAGTGACGTGTGTGAATGCATGTGAGCGGGCAGATTTTCCCCAGCCGGCTCCTCCCTTCCCCCCACCGTATCAGCTCTATTTGGAGAAACAACCTTATTTGTCCTCTGTGCTGTGTTGGGACTCAGATGTCGCGTGTGCGCGTGYGGGTCAGAAGTGGTGTGCGCGCGACTTGTCGCTGGAGTAGGTCATTGCAACAGATGCCAAACAGATAATGGTTTTGTGAAGACAACATACTTCCAGAGGATACAGATGTTCTGATCAAGGATCTGTGTGTATGTGTGTGTGTGTGTGCATGTGTCTCTCTGGGTATCTGTGTGTGTTTGCCAAGGCCAGAGCAGGCTTTTAGAAGAGGAGCATCGCTGTTTGCTAAATTTCAGGTGGACAGCAGTGAGTCACCATTTCCACCTCGCTGCCGGCCTGCCCATCTTCTCCTGGGTAGAGGCTCTTTTTTYCCAGAGTCTAGTTACCTACCTGGTTTTGGGCAGAGCAGGATGCGGTTCGTGGGCTGTAGTGGTTTAGCAGAATAAGGGAGTAAAAGGAGATGGGTTGGGGACACTGGAAAGCAAGTAAGCCAGTGCTAGAGGGCTTGCGGAGCCCCCGGTGCAGCTGGACATGGCTATGTAGACACCCATGTTTGGGATGTTCTTTGCCTTGCTCAAAGGCAGTGGTCAAAAATGAGATCAAGGAAGCCCCTGCTGACACAAGCAGAGACCTATGGATAGAAGAGAGGCAAGTGTGCAGGGACATATCACCTCTTTTAGCCAGAGCAGTGGATAGAGCTGGAAATAGAGATGTCTTGGGCTGGCCTCACGTTTCCCACCAAACCTGCCCTCACTAGCGGTGCAGGTGAAGGACGCCACGACAGGATGAGAAGCCCAAAAGCTGTACTTGTCTCTCTGCTTCCACTGGCCGCGTCCTCCGTCTTTGAGTTGCAATGGCAGTTGGTCTGGTCCTCACAGGGTGACTGAAAGGCTGATGTCCAGTCATTGGCTGGACGTAGGCTGGCCCTGGGGCACGGCGTGCAGCCCGGGTTGTGATGGGGGCTTCTTGACAGTCAGCAAGGCGGGATGCTCTCGGCGAAGGGAACAGATTGAAGGCAGATTGTGTGGGTGAAGCAGCACCGTGCTACGCAGCTAGGGAGTGGCTTCAGAAATGGCATTTAATCATTCAACATTAACACAAGACATCTGTCACCATCCTCAGCAGTGACGGGGCTACACAGCAAAACAATATGTTCCGGTGCTCCTAATCACTGGAAAAACACTACTTTTTACAGAGAGTTCTTTTAGTGCCCGGCACAAATCCTTCTATTTTATTATAGCAATCCCAGCCAAATCCTTCAATAAATGGAGTTTTTATTAATGTGCAGCTGTTAAATGAGAAAAAATAAACCTCAGAAATAAAAATGAATCCCTGAATAATCAGGCTGATCCCAGGCAGTAAGAACAAGCAGGCCGACCACATACTTACAGCTTTTTGGTATTATTTAAAAATATGGTCAGGGCTTTTCTTTCCCCCTCCGTTTTTTTACACAGGCCTGATTAGATTTTGCTCAGGAAGATCCAAGCCACTTCTGTGGGCTGGGAACGCAGCAAGGAGGAGTAAGAGGCGCTGGGATGAGGGTCACATCCAGTGCGCATGCCTGATATTTGCCTGCTGCCGTGGTCCGGAATTTGTTCTGGCCAGGGAGGAGAGTGGCAGGGTGGCACCGTGCCCAGGGCAGCTGGGGTCTGGCTTTGTGATGAGATGTGCGCTTGCTTCTGTGCAAAAGCGAACAGAAGAGAGTATCAAAAAAAGAGGGTGGAAAGAGGTGAGTGACAAAAGCCCTCCGACCATTGCAGCTCACATCAGAAGGACGGGGTGGTTTGCTTTAATCAGTCACAGTTTGGGGCTCTTTGCCTTGAATGGGAGCTTGCCAGGTGAAATGTCACTCCCTGAAGTGCCATTTCGCAGTTAGAAGGGAAGGAAAAGCGATCCCATGATGATGTGGGTGAGGCAGGTGCTGAGTTGGGGGGAAGAGCGATGCCTGCCCTGGATTTAGCCCCAGGTCCTTTCCCCATGCAAAGGTCCTGGCCTGCCAAGGTGTCTGCAACCCCCGTGTCATGAGTGGAAAGGCCTGCCATGAAGGGAACAAATCTCCTTGCTTTATGCTTACTATTGCTGCTGGGAGACCTGGTCCAACTCCACTACACTCACGGCAGAGCCACACGACCGCACGGGTGCTGGAAGCTGTGCTAAACCAGGTCCCAGGCTACAGTCCAGCTGGCAATAAAAGGACCATCAGGGGCCATTTCCTGATGGCTCCAGCCCAAAAGAGAGTGCTGAGTGAGCAGCGACGTAGGAGACCTGCTGGAGCTGCTATCAGATGCATGCACGTGTTTCCAGGTAGCTGAGACCTCGGACAGCCCTGTGGGGCCCACCTAGAGCTAAGCCTCCAATGGGAGGGCAAAGCTAGCCCAGGCAGCTCCCCCAGAGCCGACAGGGCTTTCGTCCTGCCTGAGGCACTCAGAGCTGAGCTGCGGCCAGCGGGACAGTGCCTGTCACCGGCGGTCAGACCCTGGTCAGCCAGGGGTGCTGCCTGGCAAACACAAGGCAGGAGGGAATGCCCCGAACAGATAGCACCCTACCCACAAAATGGCACGACCACCTCTGCTATTCATTCTGATTAAATTAGAGCCAAAGTAAAGCCCTAATTCTTCTGATTAAAGCTTAGAAGTTAAGCTTTTCAGGCAGGATGCATGCCTTGCCCTGTGCTCTCCTAACCACTTTGTCCACTCGATGACAAGACACTAATAATACACTCCTATATGTTTCTTCTCAGATGTGCATGATGCCCGGTCCATAGGGTGTATGATGTTCCTGGGACATCCCACCTCTTCTGTCTGAATAGCTGTATTTATATGTGGTCACCTGGCTATTTTCGGAAGCAGGGAAGTAGGAGGAACTGCTCCAAGCAAAGCAGAGGTCCAGGTCTGCCAGGGTTCAGCCTTTAGATGGGTTGGGCTTTTCCCAGAGGAATTGCCCTGGGAGAGATGCCCCAGCCCAGGCATTGGTTGGGGTGTTACCCAAATGCTCTCTTACATCAGGTGCTCTACAAGCATGGGATCAGCCCTCAGCCACAGCCCTGCAGGGGAGGGGTAAAAGGCAACTAAGGCTACAGTGATGAGTTAGGGTATCAGGGACAGAAGCAGATTTAATTGTCACTGTTTTAACCTCAATGAATAGGTGTTTTACCCCAGTGTAGCTCTGTTATCAAGCTTCRCTCGAGTGCTCTGTACCCTGCTTTTCTGCTCTGCAGGACTTTCTGAGGATGCGGGATGGGGTCATGCATGAGGCTCGCCTGCATTGCACTTGCCTTTAAGGAGGAGCTCCTGGCACCCACTGGGAAGCCTGTCCCTGGGCGAGACCTGGGCTGTGGTTTCAGCAGGGGCTGGAGGCACATCCTTAGGACCCCATCCTCCACATACGTCCAGCTTCTTGCAGGGAAGCTGGGAAACTTCTGCCTCTAACATCTTGCATGGGGAAGCTCTCCCGTCCCTCCTCCTCTGCACCATGGGCAGAGGCACAGCCTGGTATTGTTTGTCACCGATCAATGCGTTTACCCATGTGGAAAAATGTCATTACCACCAGGGCTCGGCTTTTCATTCCCCTTGAACCGCTCCTGCTGTGCTGGTGAGGGGCTGGCTAATTGCCTCTTTTCTCAGGTTGCCCCTGGGGATGGCTGCCCCGCAGCCCACCGCGCAGCTCACGCTGGCCATGGTTCACGCCGGCGCTCAGGGCTTCCCCCAGCCCAAGCATCTCCTTTGCCAAACAAATGAACAGTCAGCCACCACACAGGGCCATGGGGCTCTTCGTTACATCTCCCCTTGTGAGCTAAAGAAACAAAGGGGGGGTCACTTAAAAAGAGAGAGTAGGATGGGCCATGGGCTCGCAGGTAGGAGGGGAGAGGCAGGTAACCCTCTTGCGTGTGCTCCAGACCATTATGGTGCCGGGATGGCCAACAAAAGTAAGGGGATGTGGGGTAGGACACCCTCAGCGGTGGGTCCCCTCCCAGGTGGGCTGTGTCCGTCCCCAGAGATGCTCTGCTGGGCTGGGGCAGCGAGCACCCCAAAATGGGGCTGGCACAGAGTTTTCCTGCCCTGGGCCAGGCAGCGCGACAAGAGCAGAAGGAAGGGTATTCTCCAGGGTTTCTGCCGCTGCCGCTACGCGTTCACCTCCCAGGAGGCTGGAGGGCACTTTGGCTGGCTGAGCACTGCAGGAGCCCCAAAGGAGGGTGAGCAGGGGGGATGCTGAAGGAAACTGATAACCAGGCATCTCTCCCCCAGTGAAACTGGAACCTTTCTAAGTACAGAGCAAAAGGAAGCAAGAGCCTTTGCTGCCTGGGAAGAAATATACAAATAGGAAGAAAATACGTTTATTCCACCTTCAAAATCCAGCGAAACCTCAAGCCAAAAGGGAATACTGCAGACAATGATCCCACAAGGGAGAGGTTTATTTCTTCCTCTTAATCCTTTTCCTCCTCCTTTTTTCCAAGGGCGTGACAATACCAGTAATATAAGTCCTTATTTGAGGTGATTAAGTAACTGTTCATTGTCAGCAACATTCAATCTGTTAATTTTGGACAGTATGTTCCCTTTTGGCATCAAGGTCCACCTTGACTATGTTGGAGGAATCATGTCAAAGCAAAGACCAGGAGCTGGTAGGAAAGCTGGAAAGTCCTTTGTGCTAAAATCTGTCCTTTATTGTAAGAAAAATTAATCCCACAGAAAATTTTACACATTTTACAGCTAGTTGCTGCCAATGAAGGAGCTGAAGAGAAAAGGAGAAGAGAAAAAGATGGCTCAGGAGTGACATTGGTGAGAGCAGGGCTGAGCTATGGCAGGAGAAGCATGCAGGTGGAAGTCTGTGCACATTGAAAGCTCCTCTTTCTGCATCCAAAAAGAAAATTGCAGAATGCAGTGTCAGAGCACAGAAAATACGTCCCTGACAGTGTGGAGGGAAGCTGGGCATGAAGAGCTCTCCTGCAGGGTCAAGTAAAATGGATGAAATGAGCTACGGGAACCCTACCTCTTCTATCTGTATTTCTGACACCAAATAATGTGATTGCCTGCAAAGGTGAGACAGCCAAGCACATATGCCTCATTCTGCTCATACAAGAAGGAGGATCCATGCACAGGGATATATTTGATGTTATTTTTCTGCTAGTTCTATAGGTTTTTTAGATGCTCTGTTTGGGACAGGATTGCTTCAGTAAAGGGTCATTTGCTTGTGTAATGCCAGGTGGGCTCTGTGAGGCAGCCACATGTCAGTCTCTTTAGCTAAAACACCCTAGTTTATGTCTCTTGGAAGTCCAGTCCTTAATTGTGGGGYGGGGGCTGTGAAATTCATTAATGAATTATTTGCTCTGTCTGAAAAGAAATGGAGACATTGCATGGTGTTGGGAAGCCATGCTCCAAAATCTCCTGGCCTTTCTGCCAACACCATCTCTCCGCTCAGCTGCGGAGAGGAGAGCTGGGAAAGCCCAGGGTATCGCTTGTCATGGCAGACCCAGAGCCGCGTTGCAAGCCCAGGCCAGCGCTAAGAATGGGACCTGGACCTCTTTGCACAGCCAAAACCTTTGAATTCACCTTCAAGCAGAGGCACCGCATTTCGGCACCTGTTTGCATTCAGGGGAGCCGATCTCGAAAGCGGTATTAAAAGGAAGAGTGAGAGTAGCCGCCTGTGCGTGTGGTGTCCCCTGCTTTAATTAGGTTAGCTTCTTTCATGGCAAGTGCTGTCATACCGAGCTGAAAAATCAATACCATATGGCACAGCACTCAGATAGCAAACTTGGAGATTAATTAAAGGAGAAGTAATTCTGTCAGGTCTCGTAGCATAGCGCCTACGATTAGGCATGGCTGAACTGGTTTGGAAACACAAAGGCTAGGCAACACCTTCACCCAGAGCTGAGCTGGACTCTCCACCACTTTGGGGTCAGAATAAAGTGAAATCCTCGTTTCTCTACCCGCAATGGAGATGTATTAGAAATATTGAAATCACAGTTTCACGTGTTTTCCTGGATTTCCCTGTGTCTGCGGGGCCAGCCACTTGCATCCAGCTTGCTGCAGGTCAGGGCAGGGAGGTGAGAAGGGATGCATTTGTTCTGGGAGGCTTCTGCTTGGTGAGGTGCTGGGTATGAACATGGAGAAGGTGCTGCCTGGGGGCTCACCGTGCTCCTGGGCTGGGAGCTGGGAAAGCCATGGGAGGTGGCAGAAAGAAGAAAATGCAGAGAGGTTCAGATGTTGTGACAATGAGCACTGGACAGGCACTTAGCGAAAGAGGGGGGTGGCTTGGAGGCTGGGTGGGTAGAGGTGTCTGGGAGGGAAAGAAGGCTGTGAGGTGAAGAGGCAGGGAAAAATCAACCTTCAGGTCACCAGGGGAGCAGCCAGTTCTCACAAGGACCGTTTGCAGCCCAGGCACTTCTCCATCACTCCTTCACCTCCTGGGACCAGTCACTTCCAAACCAACCCAGTTGTCCCTGAACTTTTCCAACATCCCTTGCAGTGTCAAGCTGTAGCTGTGGCTCTCGGTGGGCTGAGGCATGGCCTATTCCCCAGCACGTTGCTGGGTATCTGAGGGCCAGCCAGGTCAGGAGACCGGAGTCCTGGAGCCAAGCCTAGATTTCCCATGGAAGCAACTGGTGTGTTTGCTGCAGACTGGGGTATTTTATGATGTTACACCCAGAGTGAGTGCAGAGCAGCAGCAATGCCCATGGCACCTGGATAAGACGCCTGCACTAGGATCCAGCAAGATGTGGCTCCCAGCTCTGCCCCTGTCCTGCTGCCTGGCCATGGGCAGGTCCTTTCCCTTCCCCCTGCCCGTTTCATGTAGTGCACAGAGCAGCTGCCCATCGCTGCTGGCATCCTCCAGGCTAAAGCATGGCGAGCTCCCCCAAGCCTCCGGATCTAGATGGCAAATGCTGAAACTGTGGATGTCAGTGGAGATACACTGAAAGACCTTGCTGGGCTTTAACTTATTTTAACTTGTTTTCACATCATGCCATTATCTGATTGAAGACCAAACATCTGAATGTAGAAACTGGCTGACAATCTTCCAGTCTGGAAGTTAAGAATCTAGGTTCAGTTCAAAACCCACTAAGGTCAGTAAAAATCTTCCAGGGGGTTTCATTGTCCTTGGGTCGAGACCTTCATGGGACCAAAAACTTCTCTGCTCTCCCAAATGTAAAAGAAACCTGAGGTGGTGGTGAAATGCTGTTTTTCCATTAAAAAAAAAAAAAAAAAGGAAAGAAATCTGACTCCATCGCTTGGGAAGTTTCATTTCCAGGGCGCGTACCAGAGTGGGACAATGTCTACCCCTCTTTTGGGAGATGCTGATTTAATGAATGTGGCAGCTATTGTGTGTGCTTGGGAGCCTCACAGCCGTTTTTCTTCTGCTGATATTTTATTTTCTTTTCTGCTTTAATGAGTGTTTCTCTAATTGACTTGATGATTTCTGTTTAATTAGCACATTTTGGAGGAATGATCAAAAAATAATAAGATAAAGTAATCGGACAAGCATAGTGCAGAGGAATAATAGCTCCTTTGTGGGGCTAATTGGAGTGGACAGTCCATCGGCTAGTTTGGGGCTCCTCACAGTTGGATATTCCCAGCCTAGCTGTGCTGTGTGCCCAGGACTTACAAGCACCCACATAGACCCAGCTCCGGTAGTCATTTCAATTAGCTTTAATGAGCTGTGAATGAGCACCAAGGAGAACCGAGTCTGGACCTGCCCTGTTTTGCCGTTGCCCAGATTTTGCAGAAGGCTGCGGAAGCGAGCGGAGTTTGCCCAGGACCTATGGCAGGTGCAGGGCCCCGGGTACCGCCAGGCAGAGCATCCCCAGGGAGGACTGTGTCCTGGCTCACACACAGGAGGGGGCTGCCCATGGGGATGTGAGATGGGCGGGCAAACGGGACTAGAAAACAACGACAAAGTGGAGAGGAAGCGAAAAGCACCAGCTGAAGGAGCAGCCAGAAATCAGAGCTATGGCTGTTGTGCCTGCTCCGCCTGGGTTTCTTCCTGAACACCCTGTCCATCACGTTCCCATATATCACCTAAAGGTTTACACCTCTGGGAGAAGCCCCAGTCTCCTCCCTAGGAGCAGGGGCAGAGCTTTCCATGGCTAYATCACCTATAGCTCCTGGAGATACATGGGGTGAGCTCCACTCGCTCACCGGTTGCCAGTCATGCCTCCAGTCGCGGTTGTAGGTGTAGCACCTTGATGATCATTTGTTTACCCTGTGTTTGGCTAGGAATTAATTAGGAGATGGGCTCCAGGCTGCTGTGACAGCTGTCTGCATGCGGCACTTCCCAGCAGTTTGATTAAATCTGCGACACTCCAGATGTGAGAGCCCTGTGCATCAGCACATGGTTTGCTCTTAAACTCCACTTAAACCATGACTGCTCTTCTGCTTTTAATCAAAGACAAATGCCTTAAGACAGAAATCTGTGCAGAGGAATTAGTAGGGATGTCTCTGGGGCATGCAGAGTGGGACATGGAAAGGGACCCCCCCTCTGGTGCCAAATTAGGGCTGCCGATGCACTTATAGTAAGCTCAGCTGGCGATGCCACAGCACTAAGCAGGTGGTGTGCGTGGCCAGCTGTGGCTGCGCTCACCCTGCAAACCCTTTGCTTCACCCATGTAAACTCGAGCTAGAAACGAAGCACTTCCCGCAGTCCRGCAGTGCTGGGAGTGCAGATTCATTTAACCATGCTTACTGAGGCAGGGACCTTCCCCCCAGGCTCCCACCCTTGCCAAATTGCCTGTGTTGCCGTCAGCTGGCTGCTCACCCTGCTGTGCTCCACTGCTGGGCCACCTTACACCCACCATGGCCACCAGCCGGCTGGCTGAGATTGCCCTGCAGAGCAGGCACCTGAGGGCTGTGGCTTTGACATCGTCCCTGGGGACCAGGCTCCAAACTCGCTCCTGTGCCGGGTTGCCAGGAGCTGATGCGGGTGCGTGGCATGGAGCAGGCGGGGAGCACCGGGCTGTGACTGCCAGCACAGGTCCAACGGGTGGGTGTGTGGCAGGAGCTGGGCTTTTGGAGAGGGGTTCTCTGTCCAGCCTGGAGCACGGGACCCTCTTCCATCCCGAGCTGCCTGAAACTGTCAGATGGTCCTTTACTATTGACCTGATTCATATCTAAACCAGGGAGGTGAAAGCTGTCTTATCCCATTACTAATCCCCTAAACCAGGCCCTTCAATACCTTCTCCTTGCTTCCCCCTTCTCATCGCTACAGCAGGTGGTTGCAAGGCGAGTGCACATCCTTCTGGGGTTTCCCTGAGTTTCATGTCCCTGCAAAGACAACGGCCCCAAAAACGCACCAGCCGCTGGCTCGGGAGCCATCATTGGCTGAGGAGTGTCTGCCAAAATACTGCATGTATCTATAATCACCCAAGGACTTGCAAGGCTTGTCCCTGGTGTCTGAAGGGGACAGCCCCAGGCACCCGTCCCATCCTGGGTGCCCTCACAATGCCATCCTGTAGGGCACTGCAGGGCATGGTGGGTGCCTGATGTGGTGCTGGAGCCACCACGGAGAGGAGGGGACACCTCAGGGACTGTCCCACCTCGCTGTGCCCCCCGTCCTGCAAAGTGCAGCAGGGAGCAGAGCGCAGGGGATGGGGGTGCTCCAGCATTGGCTCCAGGCAGCGCCCAGCCCTGGGACATGGGTCTGCACTGGGGCTGGGGTGCTGTGGCCTCCATCCGCCCTGGCCAGAGCCCTCGTGGAGGAGCTGGGTGCTGGGGCACCCTGGGGCTGCTGGGCTGGCTGGCGCAGGTGCCCTGCCCACGGGGGGGGTGAACCCCGGGAAAATTAGAGCAAGGGGCGATGTTTGATGTTCTGCTCTTTAAGCGATTAATAATCTTTCGGCGTCGGAGAATCAGCTGAAAATCTTCCCTGGAAAATAATGAGCAGAGAAACATTTACTGATTAGTCTAATCCCAGCTAATCCTATCTGATGAGCATATATCAAGATATCCTTTAACTGATTTATTGTCCAAAGGACCGGTGGAGATGCCCCTCTCCACCACGGCCAGGGGAGCCAGCGGTGGCAACAGGCGTGTCCCCCCACCCTGTCCTGCAGCCCCATCCCAGGAGCGGGCACATCCCCCGTCCCTTGCGGCACTGCCATGGCCGCCCTCTGCCCCGGGCAGCAGCACCGTATCCAGGCCATCTCGCCAGTGCGGGGAGATTTAATCGCTATTTCCATTTCTGCATCTATCGGCTTTCTCTTGGGTTTGAGCTTTTATGTTTCATAAACTGATTAGGAGCAATTATACTTGCTTTATCCCCAAACTTTCCAAATGCCTAGGCCATATGCATATTTAAGGCTTCATCATCTCTCCCAACAGCTCAGCCTGAATGTAAACTGCTGAAATCAAGCTGATTCTGGGACAACGTCAAAAATTAGGGTTTTATCCACTAATATCTGCTCGGACAGGAAATTTGTTGTGGGTGGTGGCCGGATTATGGCTTCTAATTACTGTGGCAGATCCTCCCTGCCTACCAGTGAAAGTCTCAGATTCCAGCAAAACTGTGGCAAAACCACTCTGGAGAAGCGAAGGTGCCCAAGGGGATGCTGGGGTGCCCTGTCCCCAGGCGGGGGGCAGCCCTGGGTGGGGATGCCCCGAGCATCCCTGCATCCCGAGCACATGGGGACCCCCAACTGGTGGCTTTGGGAGTGTGACCCCCCCACACACCTCCCGCTTCCCTCGCACCCGTTTGCCTTTCTTTGGTGCAAAGCGTGATGGCCCAGAGGGTCCCCCCCCGCCAGCCCCCAGCGCCGGCCACGGCAATTATCCTAAATGAAAGTTATTGTTCTGCTAATCCTGGGAACAGCTTGCGAGGGGAGATTTGGGTCTTTCTTTAATAATGCAAAGTTAATGCGGAGTCCCCTTGTAATTATCTTTATCAGAAGGACCCTCGGTTAATCTGACTGTCCAGTGAAGGCCCGGATCAGGCGGCCCGTGTAAGCCGGTTGTAAATCGTTTCCATCAACAGATGAAGGGAAGGAGGAAAAAAATTGCAGCCCAGGTGCAAAAATCTGGGAGCAAAAGGGAGCACGGAGGCCAGGCACCTCAAGATGGCCCTGGCCCCGGGTGGTGGGACACCTGGGGTCAGGGAGGGTCCTGCCTCACAGCCCCCAGCCGTCCCTGTCCCCGGGGTGATAAGCAGAGGGACAGAGCGGCCTGGTGGGATGCCCTGTCTGGGATGCGGGGCCGAAGGGCCATGGGGTGAGATAGGGGTACTGGGGAGGGTACCTGGGGAGGGCACTGCGGGGCCCTGGAAGAGGGGACATGGGGACATAGCGGGGGGGTCCTGGGAGAAGACCCAGGGAGGGAACCCACCAGGATGTGAAGGGGGTTTATGGGGGAGCTGGGTGGCCGAGACTGGGGGCGGAGGGGGGCTGAGCAGG
>JAYKAV010003124.1:164380-184905 GCA_035582835.1 Phoebastria nigripes | reverse complement strand
GCGGGTGGGCGCCGAGGGGGCGGCCCGCGAGCACCTGGCGGCCCTGCTGGCCCGGCCGCCGCCCTGGGAGTACCCGCGGGCCGCCCGCCGCGGCCCGGCCGACGGCGCCGCCCTGCTGGCCCCTGCTCTGGCCTTCAACCTGGGCTGCGACCCCGCCGCTGCCGCACACCTCCACCTGCGGGTGAGCCGGGGCCGGGCATCCCCGGGGGATGCGGAGGCCTCTGGGCCCGGGGGGCTGGGAGTGGCGGCGGCGGGCTCTCACGGTGCGCCCTTTCCCCTCTGCAGAGGTACGAAAGATCGGGCGCCGCGGATGGGAAAGGCAGCCGGTCCGTGCTGTCCGTGCCCCCCTTCGCCAAGGAGCTGTGCCTAGAGATCGTCTGCTCGCCGGCCTACAGCGCCTGGGGAGGCTACGACCGCGTCCTCTACAAGCATTTCGAAACGCCCCGGTGAGCTGCGTGGGGAGGAGACATGTTTCTGTTTGTGGGGTGTATTTGTGAGATGCACCCTTGCTCTGAATTTGTGGCACCCAGATCTGATACACACTCATGATGTGCATAATCAACACCTTAATGCAGATGCTGAGTGGTTTTAGAATATCCACTTGTACCGTCTTCTCCCCATGAGTGTGCTTCACTTGCATGCAACATCTCTTGTTCTGTCCCTCGGAAGACATCTTCAAGTCTCCTTTCTCATGATCTACCATCCAATGCTGAGGGCTCCCAAGTGCTGCCCGCAAACCTCTATTCTGGGGCATGTTCGTAACCCCAGTTTTCAGCTTTGAATGAAGTTAAGTAATCGGGAAACTGGATGTGTTGCCATCTTCTCTTATGACACCTGCCCCTAAGCCTCTTTCATTTGGCTGTCGAGGCTTTCTGTTGGATTTATACTCAGCTGTTCCAGGGATAAGGAGGCTATTTTGTCTGGAAGAGACACTCTTTAATGGCATTCATCTTCTATACCGTTCTGAAAAGGTTTCCCCTTAGTAGACTGGATGCGCCTACTCGCATCCAGTGCATGCTAAATCTTTAAGTGGCTATTTTTAGTTTTATTTACAGGAAAGGAATGAGTTGGTATGAATAGCTACATTCTTTTCTGTAAAAACGCATGTGGTATGGGGCGGGGAGGACACACGGCCAGAAGGATTTAATCTCTTTCACTGTTGAAACTCCCTGGTTTTTTTGTAGGCTTGTCCAGGAGGGAGACATCCTGTGTGTTCCAACATTTGGATATGCCGAGTTCTTAGAAGTAAATGCAGACAAATTCCTAAGGTAGGTGGCAACAAACTGTGGCTCTGTTACATGGGTACTGCAAGAGGAAAGATACTTTTCCACTATTGACTGTCTTGAAACAAGACAGTTTATTCCATTCTGATCCGTCCCTGGAATTTAGAGTTTATCTGCCTCTTATTTTAGGGGGAAGAGGGAAATGTTTTTGTTGGATTATGGAGGGCTGCAGCTAAGAGGGAGGCCTCCCTTATCTCACTCAAATAGTCATGGAGGGAAGAAAGGAAAAAGAGGGAGAGAAACTGATGGGCGAAAAAGGATGAAGAGGAGGAAGGGGTGGCCTGAGGACAGCCAGTGCCACATAAAGAAAGCAAAGTGGAAGTTGGGCTTGTCAACATGTGACAAAGTGGGAATATAAGCCCTTACAGTTCATGTTAGAATAACTTTCTGTTTGGCCACCAATTCTGCCTTCCTTGGTTTTGCTCGTATGGCTTTGAAACAGTTCTGTGCTAAATGAGAGAAAGTCACCTTTGTATCAGAGTAGGGATGCTTGCAGCTGGTGTTAATATAAGTGCTTCAGCTGTGTCACTGAGGGAACTGCCACAGGTAACCGAGGCATGTGATGTGAAGAATTGCCTTGAGTTGTTCATGCAGGATGTACCAGCGACATGTTGTAACAGTGCTCGGCTCCACTATGTATTTTAAAATTTAATAGTTTTATAGCACTACTATGATAAGTATTTTCTAGTCTGTTTCTCAGAGGGAGGCAGGACCATAGGAGGCACAAGTCTTCCATTTGTGGACTTATATATTAGCCGTGTGGCAAGCCAGAGAAGACAGCAGAGTTCATGGGACCTGACGAGCTTGGAACTGTGTTGGTGTGCAAGTGGTACAATTATTCAGAGGGTGGAGAAAATCCTGGAGGAAACCTCTGCAGATCCCTTAATCTGTCTAGGGGGATATCAACGTTGGAAGAAGTGTTTTTACTRTGAGGTGTCCAGGGCAGGATGCTTGTAAGGTTCTCATGGTATTTGGGTGAGTCCTAGTCTGCAGCCTAGAGGACTCTGCGCTGTAAGGTTTTATACGCTGCAGTTGAATCTCTGTGGAGCTGTAGCGAAGGAAGCGATGGCAGAGGAGAGAATGTCTTGAGCTCTTAGATAGACGAAATAAGGTTAGTACAGCCGTACTTGCGGAGTGAAGCCACCAGCAGAAGCTGTAACTGTTGACAGTCCTGTTGGTCTGTCTGGCCAGACAGCACAGTGGGGTCCATAAAGGATCCATGTGGGTCCTGGGAGAGGGTAAGAGTATCTCTGCTTACCTGTGCCTTTCAGCTGTCTTCTTGTTGACAACTGTTTTGTTCCTGCCTTCAAAATTTTGACTCAACAATTTAGACTGCTTGTTTTTTCCCTTAGGTGGCCAGAGCTTTACTTCAAAGTGAGGAAGATTTTAGGCATGGTGGAAGGCGAGCAGTCTGAGGGTTACCTGGTGGACACGCAGAACACCTCTCTCTATCTGGTAAGATGTCAGTGGAGAGCAGGGAGGGTGTATAGGAGATCTGAGGCTGAGGTTGCACTATGGATGACGAAGGTGCCTGTGGAAGCTTGTCTCTCCTGTCATTGAAAAATGGCATTTCAGGACAGACTTTGTCACTTGGTACCTGTCTTTTCTCAGGCGGTGTTCCACAGAGTGCTATTTTCCCTTCCTCACAGGCGGGTTCAACAAATAGCGCTGTCCCATCTGCCCCAGCCTATAACAGCCACGAGTTCTGGAGCAGTTTGTCTCCTGCTGGACTTTCTGATGTTGTGAAGCAGCTCTGTGATGCTCTTCGGCCTCACCTGAACAGTCGGTGAGTTAGAATTCCTTCTAGCAAGCCCCAGGAGAGCTGGGACCCGGCTCCCCAGTCACCGGGAGAACTGCCTCTGTGTTACAGGGCAAGTGCACTGAGCGGGGCTGGCAGCGTTCTCCTCTCAGGGCCAAGCGGCAGTGGGAAACTGTTGGCTGTCAGAGCTGTGTGTAGCTGCCTCAACCTCCACCTCTTCAAGGTAATTCCTCCTGCGGTCAGTTTATCGGTGGATTTACAACATACAAAGAATTACAGAAATGTTCTTTAAGTTAGCTATACCAACACCCCTGCTGCAACCGTGACACGAGCCTACCCAGAAGCTGCTCCCATGCACACATGCGGACAAAAAGAGTCCGAGTATGCTGAGCTTAGCAGCTCGCTCTGGCACAGATTATGACTGCTGGTGGGCAGAACCTCAGAGCAACCGTTTGGCTCAGCCTAAAGGTCTGTCTAGCCCCCTGGCCCGTGTCTGAGACTGGCCAGTAACAGATGCTCAGGAAGAGGGCATAAGCATGAAGAGATGTTTCCCCTGGCATGTACCTTCCAGTGCTCCAGAATCAGTAATTTAGAGATCTCTTGGCCCAGGGGGTACATTTGTACCTCTCTTTACAGACTCTTGCTATTATTGCTGGCAGTCTGATGTACTTTACAGATACCGCAATACACAGTTGTATTTCAGCAGACTAACTTCCTGTCATTTGATAGGGCATTGAGTTGATACTATGCCCCAGAGCGTGGCAGTAACTAAAATATACTAAGAGAAATTGGAGAGGTGGTGAGGGCAGGAATTGCAGTGGCATTGGGTGTTTTCAATTGTCCCCGCATAGGCTGGGCAAAAGGCATGTTGAAAAGTGAGGCAGAAATGATGCTGAGATCTTCTCTAGCTGGGTGGGAAGCCTAGAAAAGAAATACAGCCCTTGGTTTGATAGCAGCATGTGTGCCAGATCTGTTTCAAAATCTCGTGGCCTGTGGAAGAGCTGCCCTGTAACTGTGTTCACATTCACCACCACCACTCCCCTGCCAAGAGCAAAAAAGCCCCCAAATCTTCCATAGCAGTGCTTGGCTTCTGAAAGGGGAACAGCATCAAAATGAGGTTTCTTTAGAAAGAAAGAGTCGGCCAAGATAAGAAGTGTTACATCTGCTGTGGAGGTGAATGAGGGACATGGCACCACAACACAGGGCCACTGCATAGGTCGTATTGGGACAGGCTGAGGAAAAGTAAATGGAAGACAAAACAGATGAACAGCAGGGAAAGGGCAGTCACTGAAAACAAGAGTCATTCTTCAAGGAGCACAAACCTGTAGCAGGTTAGAGTGAAGGATAGAGTTAGCACAATCTGGGATGACTTCACTACTCGTGAAGAATCCATGTAGTTTTTGCAACAGGAAGTCCTGTCCTGTAAACCTTACTTGAAGGTGTTACCAAGCATGGGGGGAAGGTAACTTGACCAATACAGTCTACTTGGGTTTTGAAAAGGCTCTTTGGGAAACTGAGAGGCGGTGGGATGTGAGTGAAAGTTCTGGCATGGATAAAGTGCTGGTTAAAGGTTGGGAACGGGATGGGAGTAGTTGGTGAGTCTTCACAATCAGCAGCGGAGCTCTGCAGGCGTCTGCACTGGGAGCTCAGAAATGACCTGGGAAAGGGGGTGAGCAGTGATGTGATGGTTTGTTGGTAACTAAGTTATTAAAGGTAAGAGAAAAGGGAGACACACTGTCCTTAGACTAGAGGAGAGCTTTAATGACACCAAGTGACTGAGCAGTGAAGTGGCATGTAAAATTCACTGTAGTTGGTTTTACATGGAAAACGATAGATTTCAAGCTGACTGTCACCAGTCAGTATAAGAATTTGGTTTTATGTCAGTGGCTCCATGAAAACTTGGGCTCTGTTCTCCACATATGTCAAAAATCAGATCATATTTTAGGAAACAAACTCGAGAGTAGGTGCTGCTGCTGTGCAGATCCATGTCTTGCCACAGCTTGAATATCATGCACAGTTCTGGTGTCCCCATCACAAAAGCATAAAGCTGAACTGGAAAAATTCAGAGGAGGACACTGGGGAAGATAGGGGTCTAGACCAGTTTCTGTGTGGTGAACAGCTGAACAGGTTCTTCAGCTTGAAAAATAGGGAACTTGGGCAGAGTTTGATAGAGGTTAATAAGATCTTGAGTAGTCAGCAGAGTGTGGAAAGTGTTTACTTTTCTCTGTGCCAGCACGAGGCCTGGGGCTGTCAGGTGAAGCTAGTGGGAACAGGCAAGCTAAAGGAGATGGTTCTTTGTGTAGGTAAGAGTATTTGGAGGAGAAATCTACTGTTATGAAACCACATCTGACTGGGAAAATCCCTTTTGGTGGGAATGGTAGGTGTCTGGAAGAGTACTGAAGGGAGAGGGTTATGTGTGCTTACCCTGATCTTACTCTTTCTTAAGCGGCCACTTGTGGTCATTCTTGGAGACAAAATAGCGGGCTAAATGGACTCTTGGTCTGAACCAGTATAGCCATTCCGATGTTCTTACAGCTGTGGCTATACTGGGTAAGCTTCATGGCCAAAATGAGATCTAGCCCATGTCTCTGTCCAGCACCGGAGGTTCTGGGCACCAAGGCAGTCTTCACTGACTTGTTAAAAATACTATTTTCCTCCTGCACACCTCTTTTGATAGCTCTGACAGTCTGGGTGTAATCCCAAAAATGCTTTAATCTCCTTGAATCTGTAGAGTTACGTTTGCAAAAGTGAGGTGATTGGAAGTCACATGGTGACTTTTCTAGGAGAGTTTCTGAAACTCTGGAAGGATTTGGAAGAAGAAGAAAGACGGAAAGAAGAGGGCTGGAAGGTTCCTTTTTGTGGAAGGAAAACAGGCTTGCTCCTCTTTTGTGGGTATTTTCAGAGTAAACTCACAGAAAACAAGCTAAGCATTTTGGATATTTGAATTTTCTTCTTCTATTTAGAAGTTGGGTCCTGTTAAGTTGACATTACTCTCTTTAACTGTTCTTTTATATCCAAGTAATGCCGTAACAGTGGGTCAGTGGGGGAGGTGGATACAGCCTTGGCCAGCTGCTGTGCAGCTCATCTTCTGGACATGATCCTTAGTGGTGCTGAGCTCGTACTCTTCTGCAGATGTGCCATAGCTCTTGGGATCCAGTACAAGATTGCAGAGACTTCACAGTACCTTCAGATCCATGTATAGGATGTGTTTGGGAGCACTGTGGCACTGCCATGTCCTGGCAGGTGGCCTCAGGTTCTAGTGTGATGTGCAAGGCTATAGCTCTGGTTTTGGCCTTGTGTGCTGCTTTTAAAGACTAACACTCTTACTATTGAAACCAGAGGTGTTTGCTGTCCATCTTATTCTCCTATCCCAGCTTTTACACTCTACCCTCCTTTTCTCACTTACTGCAATGCTTACAGTGCCATTCCACCTTCTCTTCCCTTTCTCTGACTGTTCTGCCTGCTCTTCTACCAGGACACAGTAATTCTTCCACACTGTAATCTCCACCACTTGACGATCAGCAGKTTTTTGTCCTTTCTCTCTGCCCTTTTGTACTTGCATACAGATACTGCTGCCATTTGGCTGTGCCTGCCACAACCCTAACTCCTGTTTTTTCTGTAGTAYGTGGAGCACAGGAGTTCCTCTGCTCTGCGTCCCTGTCCTTACCCTTTATGTCAGTTCTTGAGGCGTTCTCCCTGCTCCAAGCTACCCTTTCTGAGGATGAGGCCCAGGGAATCCCAGAGATGGTTTGGCTCTCCCTGCGTGACCTCGCAGCACCAAGAGGCAGCACTGCCTGTTTCCAGCAGCGTTGAAGCTGCTGTTCAAGGCTCACCAGTCACCTCTCCCTTTTGGATGACTTTATCAAGTGTTTGCTTTGTAAATGGTGTCTGGGAGTCTAGCCACCTCTAACTTCCCCCCCCGCCCCCCTTACCTTCTATCTTCCTCTTGCACTTTGAGCCTGTGTGGCACTGGGTTGAACAGTTTCCTGAGCATCCCCCTCCGCTCTTTGCACTGTTCCTCTGAGACACCTTGTTCTCCCTGTCCTGGCCTCTTCCACAGCTCTCCCATCCCTTCCAGCTTAGGTTGCTGAGCTGTGACATCCACTGTATCGACTTCTCCGGACCCTTGGCCTCATCTTTTTCAGACAAGACCCTCCTGCCCCCCTCACATCCKGCAGAGAAGCAAGAAACAGCCATTTTTCCATGCCAGAGAGTCCTGAATGTGTCTATTTTGAATATGTCCGGAATGCGTCTCTGGGAAACATCCACTTAAAGCTCCTTTCAGCTGTGAATTGCCCGTGGAAAGCTTTGTGGAAGTGAACGTTGTCCTGGGGCCACCAGCTGTCCATGTTGCAACTGCTGCAGACTGTGTGTTGTGTCTGTCTCGCAGGTTGATTGCATTAGTTTGTGCAGTGACACTAGTGGAGCCACAGAGGAGAAAGTACAGATGGCCTTTGGCCAGGCCCAGCAGTACCATCCGTGTGTGCTTCTGCTGAAAGACATTGAGGTGCTTGGCAGAGACCGGGACAGGCTAGCAGAGGACGCCAGGGTCATCGCTACTCTGAGACAGCTGCTCCTGGACAGAGACCCAGCACTGAGGTATGGACCCTGCACGTTTGCTGTGGGCATCTGAGGTGATTGTTTGCTTCTGCCATTCCTAGGGCAGCAGTCACCGTTACATCAAGGTGACTGATTGCTAACGTGCCCTGTTTTATTTTTAATTCGGTGGAGTCTCTCCCAGACTTGCTTTGTTTACTTCAGAGGGCCCTTGTTCTTCCAGCTTAGTGGCACAGAGAATCAGGAAGCTTCGTTGTCTGAAGCTGGTTTCTGAGTTGTTCAGATGACCAAACCTGGTGTGTTTGCTGTGAGGCATGCCAAGGGTCGCAGGGACCCTGGAAGGGAGCTGGACCCCGGGAGAATCTTGAGGCTGATGACAAGTACCAGGGCGAAGGGAGGGAGACATCAAGTAAAGAAATAAGATGTCACTTGAAGGGCCTTGACTTGGAGACAGAGCTCACAAAGCAGTTCAAGGGCAAGCTGGAGGAGAGTGGCTGCAAGACACCTTGGCCAGTATGTGCGCATTTCTTGGAGGAAAGGCTAGCCATTGGAGAGTGACTTGGCATATGTGATGGCAATGTAAGAGGGAAGCTTCCACAGAGCTGAGACCATGCACTGTCCCCCTTTTCTCAACAGCCACCCTGTCCTGGTGATCGGCACAACCTGCAAGCCCCAGGATGTTCCTACAGACGTGCAGACTGCTTTCCTTCATGAGGTGAAAATTGAAGCCCCTTCAGAAGAGCAGAGGAGGTCGATGCTGAGCATGCTGACTGCCAGTCTGCCTCTGGGCAAAGAAGTGAGCCTATCCAAGCTGGCCCGCAGGACTGCAGTGAGTGAAACCATAGCAGAATGTGGAGATGGGCAGGCTGGGAGTGCTGGGACAACCTCCCCTACCTGGCCATGGAGAAAGGGGACAATTCCCACAGCCCAGTCAACTTCTTCAGTGGTTAACCCTGGTCCTCAGACATCAGCTTTAACTGCAGATTTTTAGTGCCTAAGGACTGCACACCATTTGCAGAGGTCTTGGCTGATGCTCAGCTCTGCTAGAAGACAGAGCTAATAGAAAAAAAAGAAGCTAGAGCCTTTAACTAGGGCACAGAAGCTCAAAGAACAGCTCTGCAAGGAATTTTTCCCCATACACCTTTTATGGCATAGCTGGAGCTGCGGTCAGGGACTGAACTGATGCTTTTTGTTTCTGCATTCACAGGGTTTTGTGCTGGGAGATTTCTGTGCCTTGTTGTCCCACAGCAGCCGGGCTGCTTGTACCCGCATCCAGGCCTTGAGGTAGCAGAGGCAACAGGGCAGGAGGCGGGGGAGGGCAGGGGCTGCAGCCAGCCTGATAATGCCAGGAGTGGGGCAGAGCTTGAGTCCTTCCCTTCTCTTTCCTTGCCAGTTTTCCAGGCGGACTGACCGAGGAAGTGGAGAGAGATTTTTGCACTGCTGGGTTTCCAGTACTTGAGGAGGATTTTAGTGTTGCACTGGACCAGCTGCATGACGCCCATTCGCAGGCAGTGGGAGCCCCAAAGGTAGGATGCTGGGGCAGAGGAAGGGGGGTTGGTTCTCCAGAGCTGTACGGCTCAAGATACCTCTTGCAGACCTCGCCAGACGGGGCTGTGCTCTGGCACATCACTTCCTGCTATGTCCTTCCACCTATTCCCCCAGCCTTGGGTGGGAAACAGTCCCACTGTGGGCTTTCCCCGACTAGTGCTTTTCACCCTCTTGGCTTTGAATTTGGTCAGGGAAGCCCTTGCCCCTCTAATTGGAGACTGCTCAATTGGCTAGTGCCATAGGGGTGTCACTGTGTAGCTCAGCCTTTCGAGAGGCAAAGGCAATCACAGGCTGGCTGCCTTGCTGAGGTCTCTCCAGCCACTGGGCGTATGGGAACAGAGAGGCTGGGGCACAAGCTGGTGAGGGAGCTTCCCCACATATGTGAGAAGCTTTTTACTTGATCCCTGGCCTTGGACGCTGCTCGAGCTGGCACGGGCTTTTCTGACAGCCGGGCAGTTTGAAGAGCTTGGGGGTTCTTCAGGGAAAGGGACGTGGAGTGTCAGAGAAAACCAGCAGAGTCAGCTTCTCAGGAGGGGCATGATCCGCCTCTGGCAGCTCGGCACCCAGGGAAACAGCATTTGGGGTGACTGTTTTTGCTGGGTAAGGTGGTGTTAGGACCAAGCGAAGTGATTAGAACTTCTTCTCCACGCCCTCGAGTGCGAATGACTGAGCTCAGCACAGGACAGGAAACTCTGTGGCCCTAGCAGGGTGACATCTTGGTGGTGTCATCATTCAGGAGCTACTCCGGGACTTAATTCATTCATAAATTTCCTAGAGACTGAAATGAGCTCTGCTTTGAGGCGTTTGCCAAGTTCGCTATACRACTAATAACCATAGAGCATGCTCAGCAGCAAGCTGTGTGAATGGGAGCTAATTTTGTTTGTATTTTACAATCCTTCGTCAATTTCTTAGTAATTGGCTGTGGTTCAGAAAGCCCATTAGCAGATTTGTATACACTCAACACACATAACTTTCAATTCCCTGCTTGCATTTTCTGGTTAGTCACACATTTATTTGCAGTTATGGCTTGATCCTCCTAGAGAGAACTAATTTCAAACCTCCAGTTGCTAGCAGTGTCTGCAACATGTCCTAGACTTATATGTTCTCCCCTGAAAACAACCTTGCTGCAGTTTTCCAGCTCCCATGCTGATGTCTGTAGAGCTTTTTCTAGCGAGGCAGTATAAGCAAGAGTGCAGGGGAGAGGGCAACTCTTCCATTCATGGGCACTGAAGGAGGGCTTTAAAAGATTTTTTTTTTTCTGGAAATCCTTATCTTGTCTGACCTGATTTTCCTGGTGGACTTGCTGGACAGCTGGAGAAATAGCATGAGATAACACCATCTCAAGTAGCAAAGGAAGGAGAGCTAAGTTGGCTGAGGGGGAAAGAATTTTGCTCTAGCCTATTTTTAAACTCCCCGTTTGTGCTGGCACCTGTTCCCCAGCCAGCCAGCAGCTGCAGGGAAGTGTTTAAGGGCTTTGCTTTCTCTGTGCATTCCCAGGAGAGCTGCTCTGACTTTCAGGAGGATCTGTCATGCAGACTGTGGCATTCCTGCTATTTCTAAAGCTGTAAGCAGAGCAGCAGCATCCTCCGAGATTGTTTTGCTCAGCATAAAATAACGAGTGGCATGGCTCACCCCTCTCAAGTTTGCTGTCTTTCCTCTCTTTGCAATGATCCCTTGCATGTTTGCAGTTGACCCCATCCCTATCTATTTCTTGTAAGCATCTGTGGACTTTGTTCTTGCATCCCCCCTTTCAAAAGCAGCTAGTTTTCTGTACAGTGTCCTCCAGGATGTCTGTCTCACATCCTCCTTCACATGACAGAGGTCCTAGTAGCCCAGGTTTTGTCGCTCTGGTGTGAAGCCCTTGCACAGTCTCACCACCCTAGGGGACAAGGTGCACTGAACACAAGTAGCTCATAATTGCTAGGTCCGTGTTTCTTTCTTTTTTTTTTTTTTTCTTTCTTATTTTTACCTTCCCTCATGTGTCCCAAGGGCTGTCTGCAGCAGGGCTCTCTCCCCACAAAGCTGCAGGCAACCCTGGCAGATAGTTTCCCTGGGGTATTTTTGCTGACAGGTGATATGAGGTGCAACGGAGGATTGGAGACAAGGCGGCATACTGTGAGCACAACTTACTTGGGGACATGTGCAGTTTGTTTTCCCCATTGCAAAGCTCAGGAGAGGGGAAGTGTGGATGCTGGGGGATCCCACAGCTGGGATGGGTGGGCGGTGCAGTGTGGGGTTGACTTGCTGCATAGCCAGACACAGCTGATGGCACAAGGGGCTGATGACTAGTACCCCACTGGAGCAAGAGCTGCCCAGGCGTGCTCGGGGCTCAGGAAGAAGTGCTGACAGGGACTCTTCCTCTCTTGGCAGATCCCCTCCGTGTCCTGGCAGGATGTTGGTGGGCTCCAGGAGGTGAAGAAGGAGATCCTGGACACTATCCAATTGCCCCTGGAGCACCCAGAGCTGCTGTCACTGGGTCTGTGCCGCTCTGGTCTGCTGCTGTACGGGCCTCCAGGGACAGGGAAGACCTTGCTGGCAAAAGCTGTGGCAACCACATGTGCCATGACATTCCTTAGGTGAAGAGTGGGGGGTCACGCAATGGGACTGACTTTCTCCTGGCAGTGGATGGGCATGCTCTAACTGGCTCCCTTTTCTCCTGCCCCACAGCGTGAAAGGGCCAGAGCTCATCAACATGTACGTTGGGCAAAGCGAGGAGAACGTGCGTAATGGTGAGGAGATGCATCCTGCTCCTGCATGTGGGAAGATGGGGCTTTTCTGTGGTGCTGGAGGGAAGGAGGTAGTGCTTAAACCTCTCTTCCCAACTCCCACCCACAGCTGCCAGCAAGGGCACAAACCCAGCTGTCTCCTACACCCAGTCTGTTCCCTGCCTCACTGCAGCTTCCCCTCCTGCTCTCTCTGCTCCTGTCGCTCTTGTCCCTGGTGTTCCTGATGGGACAGCAGCCCCCTAGAGACACAGCTGAGCCTCGGGACCTATCCTGCTGGGTGCTGCCTGTCCCCGCTCCTGCTGAGCCCCTCAGGCAGGAGCTGCTGGCGGTGAGGCAGTGGGCAGCTGGTTTCCATCCACAGCTCTTCCCTGCTGGTGATGTAGCAGGTCCTGTTGCTGTTGACTGCTCCTCCAGGTCTTTCTCACCTTTTGTGCTGTCTCCTCCCAGTGTTTGCCAGAGCCAGGGCAGCTGCTCCCTGCATTATCTTCTTTGATGAACTGGATTCCCTGGCCCCCAGTCGTGGGCGGAGTGGAGATTCAGGGGGTGTCATGGACAGGTGAGTGAGCATCATGCGTCCTTGGGAGACCAGCATACCTGCCTCAGCTGCGGGGATGCACAGGATTGCCTTGCAAGGCCAAGTCCATCCCAGCTCTTTCTCTACTTTTTCCCTCCCTGCTCCCTTCAGCTCCTCTGCATGGCCTGTCTCCTCTTTCTGGRCATTAGTACTGCTGTTTGCATTGCCACAGATTCCTGATTGCCCAAGCTTGTTGTGCAAACATTTGGTTAAGACAGAGTCTGCTCCAGCTGCTTCTGTGGCTGCCAGCTGCTCCCTTTGGCCTCTCCAAGGTCATCCTTCACACCCCTGCTGTGCTCTCCTCCTATTAGCTGCTGTTTCCCTGTGGTGGGAAACCTTTCGGCTGCCTCTGGTAGAATCAAAGTATGTACAGCTTGGAGATACCCAGAAACAGGATTATTTCCCCCAGGCCTCTTCTGCTGAGCTGATAGTCCCCATCCAATCTTCCTTTCCATCCATGAGGGGTTCTGCAGAGTTTTCCAGTGACACCATGTGCCACCGGTGTCCATCTTCACACACACAAACCAGCAGCTCTGGAAGGGGCTGGGTATGGTGCCCATTGGTTGCCTCGGGTGATCCCAGAACCTGGTGGAGATATCCCCGTTCCAGGAGGTCTGTGCGGCACTGAAGTACTGTGCTGCCAGACCAGCTTAAGCCCCGTGGCCACAGAACTAGATCTGCAATGTGTGCCATTCACCACCCTGAGGACTGTTTGACAGCATCACTGGCTTGCCAGGGTGTCCCCGGCATGGACTGACAGGGCAGTCTTGCAGCTGAACTTGCTGGGTAGTACCACATAGCGGGGAGAGTTAGGACCAGCCAGCACATCTGAGTGGGGAACCTGAGCCATAGCTGTGCATGCCTGCCCTTGTTTGGTCTGTGTTGCCAGTGTCTGATAGCAAGTATAAGCATGTGTGGCCATCCTGGAAGGGTTCAGAGCCAAGCACAGACCTGAAGGACTGTCTTGGTACCAGGGGTTTGCACTCACTTTGCAACGAGCTCACACGCTCACTGGCTGCGCTCAAACGAAGAAGTCTGGATGGCTGTGTCAGGGCTCTTCAGGGAAGAGAAATATGAGCTGAAGTCCAAGACACGGACCTGCCAGTGGCCTCGCTTATTCCTCTTTTCATTTGGTGGCTGAGGGTGACAGTGGGTGAATTGCCAAGGCCTAGTTGTGAGCGTCCTGTCTTGCTCCCTGCAGAGTTGTCTCACAGCTCCTGGCTGAGCTTGATGGCCTTCATTCCACCAGAGAGGTATTTGTCATCGGAGCTACGAACAGGCCTGACCTCCTGGACCCAGCTCTGCTCCGGCCAGGCAGGTATGTCACATCCTACCATGCCTCGCTCCAGGGTAGTTCCCCAGAGCTCCTCAGGCAGTGATGAGCTGGACTGTGTCCCCACCATGTCCCCTCCACAGAGACTGTTCCTAAAGCCCCCTGGCCCTGGCTTGAGGGGGAAATAGGAAGCTAAGAGGAGGCCAGTGCCTGYGGCTGTAGCAGCAGCACAAGATACCACTGCTTGTTACCGCCCACCACTCTGGTTATTGCCCCAGCAGCACAGCAGGGCAATAAGGGACCTGCTATGGCATCAAACTGGTGGGAGGAATTGGTGCCCCAGGGCCTGTTTTGCAGAGCTGCCCCCCAGCCTGTCCTCATGCCTGTGGCTTGCTCATCCTGGGGCAGGACTTTGTATCTGCTGTTGTTGGACCTGATGTGGTTCCTGTCAGCCCGTTTCTCGAGCCTGCCCCGGTCCCTGTGAAGAGCAGCCCTGCCCTCCAGCACATTGACTGCTTCCCTCCCCAAGCTTTGTATCATCCACGAACTTGGCAGCAAGAGGAGCTGCCCCAGGGCCACCCTGGGGGCTGAGCACCAGTGACAGGTTTGTGTTGGCCTGTTCTCGACTGTCTCTTCCCTCTGCTGACAGGTTTGACAAGCTGGTCTATGTGGGCATAAACGAAGACCGGGAGTCGCAGCTGCAGGTGCTGAGCGCCGTCACCAGGAAGTGAGTGACCCTGTGCTCTCGCAGCAGCCTTCCACCACCCTCCAGTGGGTCGCAGCCTTCCTGGGGTTGATGTGTAGTGTGCTCCAGCTTGGCTTCATGTTGGAGCCCTGGGGAGCACCTGAGTCACTGACCCACAGCCAGCAGGTAGGGGAAGAGGATGCAGCAACTTCCAGAAGCAGAAGTGGGGCTAGTTTTCCTACAAGGTGGGAGCAGCTCAGCTGGCTGTCCAAGTGGAGGGGTTGGTAGAGTTCTCCAGTCACCATGCCCACATGCTCTTCTTGAGGAGCTCAGCCAGATCCTAACAGTGTGATGAGACTGCAGCACAGCAACGTGGCAGGAAGCTCCCATTTGCTTCGTGCAAGAGTTACCCTAGCACGTCTCCTGCTGTTTGCAGGTCCAAGGGTGAAGGCAGCTCCAGTTGCCTCACTGCCTCTCCTGAGATGCTGAGGGGTGTTCAGCCTGTGCTCTATGTGTCTTTCCGAACACTGGTTGTGTGGGATCACYGAGCAGCGGGGTTTGGCTGCTTCCCCAGCTGCTCTGAGCCCCAAGAGCATCTCTGGAGGGAGAAAAGCAAGCCCTTCAATTCAGGTGCAGAGGTACCACTGGGTGAGCAGCTGTGAATCTGCCTCTGCAGGGACTCTCTGTCATGGATAGCTGTGATCGCTGCTGCCTTTGACAATAAGCTAGCAGGAGAGGCGAGAGCATGGGCTGGCTACAAGCATCTTTTCACACCATGTGGCTTGGCAGTCACGCCCTCCAGTACCATGCTGTTCGTGCTGAAGGAGGCTCACTGTCTGCAGTGTGGCTCTGATGGGATGGTTTGGTGTTACAGTGGTTTGTACTGTCTGTAATTAATTAAACATGTTCTTATCCAGCCCTGGCTGTAGGCTGTTCCCAGGCATGTGGAGCACTTAATTTCTCTGAGTGAGAACTCAAAGTTGCCTTTGATCCTGCTTAGCAGGAGAGAGGACCTTGCTGCGGGGACGTTTCAAAGAGAAGTGACTGTGTTGAAAAAACAAACAAACAAACCAACCCCTTTTTGATTTTTTTGGAGCATGCAGAGCACAGTCCAGAAGCGGCTAAACATGGGGCCTCCGATTCCTCCTGCCTGGTCACGCTGGCTGCCGCGTCTCTCCTGCTCTGCTTTTTCTGTGGCTTTTACACCTGCAGTTTTCTCTCTTGGCAGGTTTAAACTGGATCCTTCCGTGAATCTCACCACTGTCCTAGAAAAATGCCCAGCTCAGCTGACAGGAGCAGACATCTATGCCCTGTGCTCAGATGCCATGATGTGTGCTGTCAAACGCAAGGTGGAGTGGATTGAGGAAGGTAGGAGCCTAGCCCCTACCTGTCCCACGTGTTGGGGTGGCCCACGTGTTCGGGCAGAGAGGAGAGCTATCACTACCAGTAACTGGGCTGTGTGAGAAGAGCCTTGACGGCTTTGGAACCACATCTGAATGCTAGGCTCTGGGTAACTGGCAGGCAGGCAGTTTCTGCAGATGTGATCATCTTCACCTCCAGTGCTTGGCCCCAGGGGGAAGGAGAGAGACACAGGTTTTCCTTCCAGTCTCCAGTGGCTGGAGAGGGGGCTGTTGGATCTTGCCAGCCACCCCTGCGCTTGGCTCTCAGCCTTTTCCTGTTCTCTCTCTCATGCAGGGCTGGATACTGAGAGCTCTGCTCTGATCCTGACCATGGAAGACTTCCTGCAGGCTGCTGCGAGGTTGCAGCCGTCAGTCTCTGAGCAGGAGCTGCTCAGGTACAGACTCATCCAGCAAAAGTTTGCTGCCTGCTAATGCTCAGCAGAGCTGGGACTGGAGGAGTGACGGGGACTGTGTTAAAAGGGGTGCGAGAGAACAGGCACAAACAGGCACCCGCCTGCTCTTCCCTGATGTTTCCTGGGCCCCCTTCTTTCGAGCTTGGGTGGAAAAAGTGGCTGTGCAGTTTCTTAAGCCAAAGCCTGGTGGAAGCGCTGCTCTGCTCAGCCAAGCTGGTGGGTTCTGTAACGGTCCCTCACATCTCGGGGAGCACTTTGTGGCTGCTGGGAGCATACCAGGGTGACTTCGCCACAGGGAAGAAGCTGAGTCTCATGGTTGTGGGCAACGTAGGAGTGTCTCCATGGGTGACAGAGTATTGGTGGGGGAGCAAGGCCCAAACTGCACCCAGTTTGGCAGCAAGAGTGGGGCTGGAGGCAGTTGCTTGTTGGGGTGTCAGCCCCTAGTGAGGGGTGCTGGCCGGAGGGCAGCAGGACACTGCTGCTGCAGCAGGCCTGGGCTYGACATGGTCTCTCTGAATAAATACAGGTTTTTGGCACTAGGTATTTGCTGCCTGGCCTCAGGTCTTTGCTTGCTGATGGTGTCTGTGGGCTCGGGAAGGTCCCTGTGAACCCCTGGGCGGGCTGGGTGTTGCAGAGAAACCATTCTCCTGCAGGTAGAGGGGGGAGCACACCTGAGAACCGGGCTGGAGCCACCCTCATCCTGCAAAGGTTGCCAGAATGGCTGGAGCCCACGGCAGATGAGGAGAGGCCAAGGGAGTGGGGTTTGCTCAACTGGGAGCTGAGCTCCCTCTGCAGAGGGAGCCCAGTTTTTCCTGGAGGCGCTGGGCAACAGGACAAGAGGCAATAGGGGCAAGTGGCAGCAAAGGAAATTCCCACTGGATACTAGGAAAAACTTGTCCCAGGGCAAGGGAGGGCTCCAGCCTTGGAAATAACCCTTGGCTGGAGCAGCCCAGAGCTGCCCTGTCTGCACTAAATTGTGCTGAGCGCCAGTTGGCCCAGACCCCCCCGAAGTCCCGTCTCACCTCCCTCGCATCAGCTGCCAGCATGATTGCGTGTGCCCTGCTGCCCGGCCTTTGCCAAGGATGCCAAATAAATCCCCACTTGAGCCGTGTGCTGCAGCCAGCTGGCTGGCAGCTGCCTCTGCCTCTGCCAGGTCCCCACTGGTGCGGCTCATGGGCAGCCCCACATTAAGCCAGGGCTGCGCGAGGGGTCGTTGCTGGCAGGCTTTGCCCGGCTGCTGCCTGCACTGGCTGTGCCAAGCGTGGCTGGCGAAGACCACCTCCCCACTGAGCTCCTCCCCGAAGGGCTGGTTCTCTAGCAGCTGCAGGCGTTTTGTGCGCGAAGATCCAGCAGACGCGTGCCTCGAGCCCTGCTCTGGCTCTGGCACCGRAGCGTGTTCAGGCAGAGCTGTCCCTGACCGCGACGCGCTACTGGATCTGGCCACCACCTCTTCCCTAGGGCGGGCAAGAAGGGAGCTGCAGCCCCAGCAAAAGCTGGTGGGGTGTGTGGAGCCTCCCTACGCTGGGAGCCCCAGCAGCGGGTTGGGCACCCCTGGATGGGGCTGGGGGGTGTCAAGAAAAGGGGTCAGCACCTGGTTGGAGTGGTTGCAGTACACCCTCGCGAGCGGTGCTGCAGTGGGCTCAGCAGCAATGTGCAACCACCTGGGAGTCAACCCACCCTTGCCTCCGCTTCAAGGGGAGCCCCAAACCCCACACCACAGGCATGACTGGCACCTGCAGCTGGGGGCTTGGGGGTGAGGCTGTGCCTGCACCCACCCCATGCTCCCCCAGGCTGGGCACTTCCTTCCCTGGGAGTCCTGAGGCAGCTGCGGCCATCCCCCTCACTCCAAACCCTGCCCATACACGGATACACGGACACACGGACCACGGGCTCCAGTAGCTCTCACAAGCGCTCTTAATTAACGGGCGGGGGCTCCCAGGTGGCTCTCAGTGATGTCCCCAGCCCCCTGCTTGTCCCCAGAGCCGCTCGCAGCTCTCAGCCACCACAGTCTCGTCTCYGCGGCCCCCTCAGGCTGTCTTCTTCACGACGTGGATGAAGTAGCAGGGGACGTGGGCCTGCCCTGGCGTGTAGGGCTGGAAGTCGCCCAGGACGCTGTGCTGGCACTTCCCCTGGAAGGCACCCTTCAGCAGGGCCGTGAAGGCCTCCAGCCGGTGTGGGTAGTATGAGAGCCGAAACTTGCTGCAAGGAGGCAACGATGGTGAGGCAGGGGGACAGCGGGGCACGGTGYCAGCCAGCCCCTGTGCCAGGAGCCACCCCTGCGGCCCCTCTCACCTCAGCTCTGGGGCTTCCCCCACCTCGGTGGGGGGGACCTGTACCGTGTAGTCCAGGGTCACCATGTGTGCCTTGTTGTTTACCAGCAGCACTGAGGTGGTGATGTCCTTGGTCAAGTCACTCTGGGGACCACAGGAGGTCGTCTGTGTCCTGCATGGACGCAGTGGCCCCCAGCCTGGGCACAGTCCTGCTCCCTGCCCTGCCTGGCCCCCTTGGGGCCAGGGGGCTGGGGTTGGGGCAGAGGGGAGTGGGCTGGGGCAAGGTCTGCCAGCCACCCACCTTGTAGTAGATGTTCTTGCCAGGCGGCGCGCAGCCAGTGGCCAGGATATGATCATAGTTGCGGTGGTCGATGACCAGGACACCCCCGGGCCGCACCATGCTGGCAATGTTCCTCAGGGCCAGCTTGTGGTCACTCTGGTCCCCTGGGGAGGAAACCGTGGCGTCCCTGGTCACTGGCTGTACCCCATGGCACAGCCCACAGGGCCCCATCTCGCCCCCACCCCCCACCCCCCCACCTGCTCCCACCATCCCCCGCCCCCAACTCAGCTTGGAGAACCCACAGCCCCACCCATGGTATGAGCTCAGGCATGTTCTCAGCCTCACTGGGGCAGAGCATGCCACGTGGGGAACCCACCACCCCGCTTGTGGCACAAGTCTGGGTGTGTCTCCAGCCTTGCCAGAGATGTGACATAGATGGACACAGCTCCACCACCACCACRGGACCCAATGGCCCCACTCATGCCACAAACTGCGGCACGTTCTCAGCCTCCCTGGAGACACACCATGACACAGCAACTCCACCGTGTGTAATCCACTGGCCCACTTATGGCATGAGTTAGGGCACGTTCTCAGCCTGCTGGCAGACGCTCTGGCACATGTGCATACATACCCTCCCTCTGCCCCCACCCCACCCCCCCAACTCACCTTTGAAGTCAGGCAGGTGCGCGAAGGAGTTGCCCAGGCAGATGACTGCRTCAAACCCGTCCCCTGGCTTCTCCAGGTCCTTCTCCAGTGTGAGCCAGTTGGCCTCCTCAATGACTGCAGCACAGGGGAGCAGATGGGGGCAGGGACACCCCACCTACCCAATAGCCTCCCCTGCATGCAAGACCCCCCCCCCCACCCCAGCATCTCCCAGCCCTTCCTTGGCCCCTGCGGGTGCTGGATCCGGCCTGGGGCCAGCAGGCAGGCGAGGGCCATGGCCTGGGCTTGTCGAGCAGAGCCGAGCAGCTGGTGCCGGCAGGTCCCTGCCCGTCTCTGCAGCAAGGCCACCTGGCCAGCAGCACCCACGTGAGGGGCCTGAGCACCGTGAGGGGCTGGGGACAGCACACGAGGGGCCTGGTGCCCTTCGGGAGGGCCGGGGCAGCCACGGGAGGGGCTCGGGGCAGAGGCCCCCAGCACCGGGGTGGGGTGTTGGTGTCCGCACGCCCCTCCCGGCCCCCGCGGCTCCCGCACCCCATCGGTCGAAGGGCTCCTCCTTGCGCCGCTCCCAGCGCTCCTTCAGCGCGTACTTGAGCATCTTGTCGCTGGCGTCGACGCTGGTCACCTGGAAGCCCTCCTCGAGCAGCATGATGGAGTCCACCCTGGGGACACGGCTGTCAGCGGGGCCGGGGGCAGTTGAGGGGGCCCGGGGGGCTTGGGGGAGGGGGGGGCGCTGGGGACGGCCGGGGGCAGCGGGGCCCAGGGCAGTCCCGGGCGCGGGGGAACCCGGGAGGCGGGCGGGCGCGGGGCGCGGTGCCTCACCCGGTGCCGCAGGCCACGTCGAGGACGGAGCGGCAGCGGTGCTGGCGGAGCAGCGCCAGGAGCCAGCTGCGGTACTCGGCCGTGCGGCTCCGCGTGTCCCCGATGTACAGCTGCCACACGCGGGCCGCCTGCCCGTCCGCGTACTGGTCCGGCAGCCCCTCCGCCGCCACCCCCAGCGACCGCGTCCGGTACACGCTGTCCACCATCCCGCCGACACGGCCCCGGCCCCGGCCCCGGCCCCGGCCCCGGCCCCGCTCCGGCCCCGGCCCCACTCC
>JAYKAV010003124.1:137583-163992 GCA_035582835.1 Phoebastria nigripes | reverse complement strand
GGGCCGGGCCGGGCCGGGCGGCAGCAGCGGAGCCCCCGCCCGCAGCAGGGGCTGCGCCTGCCCCGGCAGGGCGGGCGAAGCAGGGCCGGCGGCGGTGGTTCTGGGGAAAATGTCTTTATTTACAGTCCTGGCAGGGTGCGGGCAGCGCGGGCCGGACGAGGAGCCGGCAGCGGGGCAGCACCCGCGGCCTCCCGGAGCTGGAGCCCCAGCGGGGAGGCAGCAGGGCTGGGTGGGCGGCTCCGTGCCAACCCCTGCTCGCAGGATCGCACCCAGGCTGGCAAGCCCGGGCTGGGTGCTCCGGCCTCCCGGGGTCGCTCACGCCGCGGCACAAGTCCCTTTTCCTTTGGCACCCGCAGGACGCGGCGGGGTGAGAGCCCGCAGCGGGCGGCCCCGGGGGCTGGGGCTGCGCGCCTACAGCTCATCGGCTGGGCTGTGGGTGAGCGGAGCCTCCTCCTGCACCCCGCTCTCCTCCAGGGCTTCCCCTGCGGCCGGGAGGCTGGTGGCTCCCTCGCTCTCATCCTTCCGGCCCTTCTTCTTCTTCTTCCCGCTCTTTTTCTTGCTCTGCTTCTCCCCCACGCTTGCCAAGTCACCCTTCTTGCCAGTCCACTTCTCCGCCAGGCAGCCTGGGGAGGAGAGGGGCAGAGGGGACCTGAGGGAGGAGCGGGGCTCCCCGTGCCCCAGCGGGGCTCCCCCACCCTCCCTAGCATGCCTGCGCTGCCCCCGGCAGCAGCCAGGACTTACTTGTGTCCTTCCCTTTTAGCACGTGGTCGGCGCAGAGAAACTGGGAGAGATCCTCTGTCTGGTGGTGCCTGTACCAGTCCTCAATCACGTCTTCGTACTCTTCCACCAGCACGTCGCACTAGTGCGGAGAGGAGAGCCTAGCTCCAGCTACAGGCCGCCGGGGCACACCAGGACCAGGGCAGCAGGTCCTGCCGACACACCCGTTCCTGGCAGCGCACCCCCAGACCCTCTCTCCCCCTGGGCTCCAGCCCACAAGGCCACAGCGKCCGCTGAGGGCCAATCCCACCGGGCCGGGTACCTGCTTTTTGAGGTCCGCCACCTCAGCGGAGGTCTCGTTCCACAGCTCGTAGGGGATGTCCATCACCACCTTGACGCCCTTGTGCACCAGATTGTGCAGGGTCTCAAACGTCTCCGACATGCCCTGGGGGAGCAGTGCTGCCCAGTGAAGTGGCGCTCCTCCCACCAGGTTCCTGCTCTTCCCTCCCAGCACTGGCTGCACAACCCTGCCTGGGGACACAGGGACGTGCAAGCCAGCCAAAATCAGGGTCCCCGGGGCAACAGCATTACCAGGAGGGAGTTCAAGTGGCAGCCCGCTCCCAAAAACAACAGGAAGACACAGGCCAGGCAAGACAGCCCCTGGCTCCCTCCGCGCAGGTGAGGCTGCGGGCCTGCCCACCCCCGCAAGGACAGCACCCCACACCTGACTTGGGGGGCAGCGCGGCCTTGCACGCTGGGTGCTGGCAGGGGATCCAGGGGATGGGAAGAATGAACCCCGGTTCGGCACCCTGGCAACGCAGGGGCAGGCGAGGGACGCATGGGAGCAGGGGACTGGAGGACAGCCCTCACCTTTGCGAATCTGTTACTGCCGCTCCTCTCCTTGTGCAGGTTGTAATCCAACAGCCGCTTGCAGATGTTCTCCGTCACCTCGATTAACCGGATGTCCCTGCACGGAGAGGAGGGAGGGCGAGGGCTCGGCACTGCCCCCCAAGAACAGCCAGGGCACAGGGCGAGCCTCATCCCAGCTGGTGCGATGGGGGAGTGCTCTGCGGCTCCCAGGCTCCCCCAAACAGAAGGAGCACCCCCCRGCTGCCCTGCCCTGCCCACCCCACCAGCCCTGGCAGAGTTTCGTTTTCTCAGAGGAGCTGTGCGCAGCGCAGCCTGCCCACAGGCTCCCGAAGCCCCCGGCTCTGCAGATCGCAGGCAGCAACAGCAGCAGGAGACCAACCCACCCCACTCTCACTTACGACTGCGTGTACTTGACAGCAGAGCCCTTCCCGTCCAGGAAGCCGTACTTGGTGTCAATCACCTCCTTGGTCTTGCCGGTCTCCTCAAAAGCAGATTTCAGCTCCACCGCCACATACTTGCACACTGTGGGAAGGAAAGCGCAGGTGGGTTAGGGGGCTTCGCTGCTCTGATGTCCCCAGCGACACAGCACCTGGGGACGGGACAGCAGCAGAAACAAACAGCAGTCGGGCGCACTAGAGCCGCTGAGAGCAGAAAACAGACACCTCAGCCACTCAAAGAAATAACTGGGAATGGCTCAACTGATTCCACTGGAGATCCCTTGAAGCAGGAACACCAGAATCAATGTTTCGGTGTAAGTGCATCCACGCAGCCAGCTGCTACAGCACAGCTGGGAAGGCAGACAGCAACAGTTCTGCCTGCAGGTTTCCCGACAGCTCCACTTTGCAGCCACAAAGCCTCGGCCTCCACACCACAAGCCGCTCCCTTCCTCCTGCAAGAGGATGGGGTCTTTTTGCAACGCCAGCCGCAGCGTGGGTCACAGCTCCTCCTTGCGACACCAGCACATCCTGCCCTGGGGACACGGGGGCTGCGTTGGGGACTGAGCGGCTGGCAGGGCTCAGCGGGCCAAGTGGTGGGACAAGATGCTGGCTACGGACTGTGTCACCACACAAGGGGCTGTCAGCTCCAGCAACACCCCATGGGGCACTGCCTGCAGCAGAAACCACAGCACCAACAGCTTTATAACACACAGCGCATGTTTTCTTTTATAAAACTAATTAAAAAAGGAAATAAAAGCTTTATTTCTTCTGTAACAAAGAGTCCAACAGTGCTATAGAAACAGAGGGCAAGAGAAAAGAAATATCTCAGGGGTTTACAAGTGGAAGTGTAGAGGGATGAAAGCCAGGCACGGTGTGGCCCTTCCTCCCCCGAAGCCGGGGTCCCGGGAGGCTAGAAAAAGCTTTGTCCTGTGCTGCAGGCTCCTATTTGCTGGGAGCCACCTCTTCTTCAGGCCCCGCTTTGGGAGAAAGGCCAAGCCCCAGCAGGAATGGTCTGACAGTGATGAGCCACCGCATCTTCCCCGAGGCAATGACGTGAGTCAAGAGATGTGCCACAGGCAGGAAGAGAGCGAGGTGGCTTCTCCAGGGCTGCCATGCACGTGCCAAGAAGCCCCATGCGCACCTCCTGCACTTTCCTTTCTCTGCTGGCACCCAGGGGCTGGAGGTGACCGCAGCCGTTTCTCGGGTGGGACAAGTGCTCCTTCCTGCAGCCCCTCTGGACTCAGGCCTTGGGGATGTCCCTCTCCACACCACACCTGCTGCAGCATCCCCACACATGCCAGGAGCGCTCACTGCTGGGTCCAGTTATCCAGATGCTGCCCACGGCTATCGCTGCGTGCTGACACAGGTTCCAAGCCTGGGCAGGAAGAGGAGCAGCACGTGGTCAGTGCTCACCATGATGCTTCTCTGAGGTTATGCAGGTGCTGCAGCACAGCTCGGACATCAGTGTCTCCAGAGCTGCTTCTCTGGCAGGGAAAGCTTTGCAAAGAGCTCCAGAGTTTCATTTCTTCCTTCGCTCTTTGCTCTTTCTTTCCAAGCTCCACATGTCCCTGCACAGCAAAGACAGAGGAAACCAAGGCAGACAGCAAAGATCCGTCATGACGGACCTGTGAAGCCTTTGATTGCTTGTGAATCAAGGGGCTGCTCAGGGAGGAAGCACCACTGAGGCCGAATTGTGAGCAGCAGAGATGACCAGCCCCAGCTACCAACCGCCAGGCGACTAGTGCCTACTGGAAGCAGCAGTGACTACCAGGACGCCCCTAAACCTCTCATCTAGGGAAGGATGGAAGACAGCCGCCAGCAGAGACACGCCGCTCTGCTGCAGGGGCACTGGGGGCTACTCGCTCCCACCCAGGCACACAGCAGCAGCAGCCACTGCAAAGCGCCCCTGCGCTCACCCCTCTCCTCCGCCTGCGGGGCTGCGGGGGCAGGCAGGAGGCGGGCAGGGCCGCAGGGGCGCAGTCGGGCCTCGGGGCTGCGGCCACAGCCTCCGCACCAGTAACCCCCCGGCCCGGGCGGGCGGCGGCCCATCAGCGCAGCTTCGCCCGGCGAGCCGGCCCCAGGCGTTCCGGCGGGGCCCCTCCGGCCCACCCCCAGCCCCGCTTACCCTCGCACTTGCTGGGCAGCCGCACCCAGTCCGAGTCGTCGCCCCCCGCCAGCGCCGCCGCCAGCAGCAGCAGCAGCAGCAGCGATGCCGCCGCCATGGCTCCGCTTCCGGGGCCGCGCTTCCGGGAGCGCCCCGCCCGCCCCGCCGGGTAACCATAGCAACCGCGCGGCGCTGGCCAATCCCAGCGGCGCCCGCCCGCCGCCAGCCAATCCGAGCGATCCGAGGACCTGCTCGGCCGCCGTAGAATCGCCTCCGGGTTGTCCCGCTGAGCCCCCCCACGTGGGTGGCGGCGGGCGCGCACGTGGCCCCGTTCCGGAGGGGACCCTCCTCTCCCCCCACCCCGGGTCCCCTCCCCGGACCCCACCTCCCACGCAGCCCTCCGGGGCCCCTCCCCGCCCCTGGAAATCTGGGGCCCTGCCCTTACCCCCCAGGTAATTCGGGGCCCCCTCCCTACCCCTGGATAATACGGAGCCCCCTGCCTGCCCCCAGGGAATTGGGGGTCCTTTCCTACCCCCCAGGTAACGCCSGGTCCCCGCCACCCACGAAAACGTGGCAGCCACTCTCTCTTCCCCACCCACACGGGGTTCCTCCCTTGCCCCCCCCCGCCCCGCCCCCAACCACCACTCTCCCTCCCTCCAGCATTTGGGGGTCTCCTCTCCACCCTCCAGAATATTTCAGGCGCCTTCCACGCCCCCAGGCCAAAGCAGGGGGACTTACCCCTCGGGGGTGGGCCTCCCCCCGGGCCCTCAGCTCTGGGCGAGGAGGATGGAGGTGAGGACGGCATCRGAGAGCGCGACCTTCAGCAGCACCACCCGGACGGCCACGAGCAGGGCTGCTGAGGCGGGGGCCGGCAGCACTGCAATGGAGGGGACAGGGTGATGCCTGCCACAGGCACCCCACCGCCCTCAYGTCCTCTCCAGGGCTGCGGAGTGTCCCCAAGCTGCAGGCCCAACAGGCTCCCCGGCGCCCATCGTGGGCTCCTGTCACCCTCGCGTGTCCCCGAGACACCTCGTGTCACCCTCGCACTGTCCCCGAGAGCAGGCTGGCTCTGACCAACCTTCCCCATCCTCCCCACCGAGATGGAGCTTCATCCCCTSTTCCCCAGCCCCAACAACGCTGTGGGGACCCACCCCAACCACCACATGGCCCCAGCCGGGTCCCTGCCAGGAGCCCAGCAGGGTTTCCTCCCAGGCAACTGACGTTCCTGCCGCGGCAGGGCCCGGAGACTCACCGGCCGTGCTGCCGGGACACGGCTCTGCCGCCTCCTCATTGCCTGTGGGATGAGAGAGCAGCTGGGGAGGCGGTGGCAGCCCGGCACCAGGTGTGCAGCAGGGCCGGCCACAAACCCCTTCCTGTGCCTGCCAGTTGGGGCACCAACGTCGTCCCATGGGGCCTCGCACCTGCTCCCCACCGGCCCCCATCCTCAGGGGCCACCAGGGCACTAGGGTGGGCAGCGATGGGCAGAGCGGGTGGTAGCGGGGCCATACCCGTGATGCGGATGGGGCTGGAGCTGTGGGCCGGGGAGGTCCTGTTGGGCCCCACATGGCAGGCAAGATCCCCTTCGGCCGGGAGGTCGTYGGGGAGGAGGGAGACGGTGCAGACGGTGCCGCCATCCTCCTGGGAGGCCCCGTAGGCAAAGGACTGCAGGGCGCTGCCGTTCCCACTGGAGATCCAGACGGCGTGGCCGGAGCCGGGGGCCAGGTCGCTCACCACGCAGACCACCAGACGCCGGTGCTGCCCGGCCACCACCATGCTCAGCGGTGGGGCCAGGGTGGGCAGGGGCCCGGCGGCCCTGCCAGCTGGGGGGGACAGGGGTTAGGGGCACAGCATCCCACCCCCCCCCCCCCCCCCCATGGCTGCCAGCTCGGCGACGCTCAGCCTTCGCACCCAGGCCGGAGGGGCACCCGGCCCTCCCGCCCCCCGGGGCCGTCCCCGGCCTCGTCCCTCCCGGGGGTACTCACAGGGCAGGAGCGGGAGCAGAGCGGCGGCCAGCAGCACCCAGGGCACCTCCATGGCAGCCGCAGGGCGTGGGGCTGCCGAGGGCTCAGCCCCCAACCGTCGCCGCCAGCTGCGTCGCCCATCACCTGGCGTCGCGGTGGGGCGGCCCCGGGGGCTGCGGGGACGGGCCTGTCACCAGCGCGGCGGCTCCCGCTGTCCCCCGGCTCCCCTGCAATGGCACGGCCCACCCCCGCACCGGTGGTACGGTCCAACCCACTCCGCCCTCCCGCTGGTACCGCCCTGCYCCGGCCGCGCCATGGAGCGGGCCCCGGCCCCGGCCGCGCCGCCACCGCCCGCCCCCTCCTTCGCCGAGGTGCTGCGGCTGGTGCGGAGCGGGCGGGAACCGCCGGGCGTGCGGCGCCCCCGCGCCTCGCCCACGGGGGACAGCCCCACCGCCTCCCGCCTGCCGCCGCCCACCAAGCCCTGGGAGAGCCGCCCCGGCCCCGCCGGGCCCTAAGCCCCGGCCTGCCCTGCCCCGGGGAGCGCCCCCGGCCCCAGTCGCCCCCAGCACGGCTCTGAAGACAGGTGATGTAGAAACGTACAAAAGAACTCGTTTTAACAAGAAGCGTAAGGCTGCCGCCCCGGGCACCCGCCCGGCTTCCCCGGCCGGGAGGGCGGAGAGGGAGGGGGGAGGTGGGCACTGGCAGCCACCGGGGCGGCTGCTGCTGCAGGGGACCGGGCTTGCGCGCGTTGGCGGGGACACGACGAGGTCCCGTCCCACGGCGTCTGCGCTTCACAGTGCAAGGAGGGGTGAGATCCAGGGCCGGAGCCAGGCTGGAAAGCTCTCTCCTTGCTGCTTCTTCAGCCAGAGACAAACACACACAAAAAAAACCAAACCACTGCAGTGCCGCACCAAGACAGGCGCTGGGCTCAGCGACACCAAACACTCCCAGGACAGGCCTGGCTCGGCCCCCTTGGTCTCTTGCAGTTGAGGCTGTGGCTTTGTGCGGCAGAACTTTGTGCCTTCTTCATGAGCTTCAAGGCAGATGTATTGAAATAAAGCAAAACAAAACATGTCCAATCACTTTAACACATACCCATCATTAAGGCATACGTTTTGCAAGGATTTTCTTCAAAAACCAAAATGTATCTCTTTTTTTCGTCATTTCCAGCATTCACTTCATGCCGTTTTATGACCTCTTCATCTTTGCAGCTGCAGCCAGCGCTCGGAGAACGAAGAACCCCACTGCTCTCAACCCAGCAGCCTGGTGGGAGCAGCGATATTGCTTGATTTCCATATGCCACATCTCAATAGCTAGCGATCCTTTAGGAAGTGCAAACGAACTTCAACAGAGCTGCATTTCCTCGCCATACAGCTTGGCGACTGCCCCGTCTCAATACAAACATCAAATTAATCTTGCAAACGTTTGAAGAACCTGAGAACTGACTTAACGCTTGAAACCCGCAGGGGGCAAAGGCAGGGGCAGAGGCAGGACTGACACGTGCTTCCTCCCTCCCAGCAGCAGCATCGCCGTGCCCGAGGACAGAGCTACTCCACGTTGAGCTTTGTTTTTATGTTCATGGCTGCCAGCTCCGCCACGAAGTAACGGAAGACATGGGGCACAGGGACAACCTCGATCGTGTCCACCTCACTGCAGACAGAGCAGGAGTACCTCCTGTTGCTTGTCACAGAGGAGGAGTGTGGCGGTTTCTCCAGCACAGGAGATGTCATGCTGCCGCAGCTCATGCAGACATAGGCTATGGAGCCATCGGAGCAGTTGAACAGGCGGTCTTGCAGCAAGAAAGACGTGCCATGAGCCAGCAAAGCGTCACGCTCCATCTCGCCAAAGCGAATCCCACCTTCCACGTTCCTCCCCTTGATGGGCTGGTTGGTGACAGCATCTCGGGGCCCCGTTGTCCTCACCTGGAACTTGTCCGAGACCATGTGGCGCAGGCGCTGATAGTACACCACTCCCACAAAGATCTCCGCCTCCAGCTCCAGGCCGCTGATGCCACTGTACATCTTTTCTGTTCCAAAGAAGTTATAACCTGCGCTCACTAAAGTCTCACCGAAGTATTTCAAAGCGGAGTTCTTCTCCGTGAAGGTGAAGGGAGTGGCATCGTAGGAGACGCCGTGCAGCGCTGCCGACTTCCCCGCCATGCTCTCGATTAACATCCCAATGGTCATACGGGAGGGAAAGCCGTGAGGGTTAAAGAGGATGTCTGGAACCATCCCATTCTCCGTGAACGGCATATCCTCAACTGGCCAGAGCTGGCTCAGGATACCTTTCTGTCCGTGACGGCTGGCAAATTTGTCTCCGACAGTTGGATTTCGGGGAACCCTCACAGTGATGCAAGCCTTCTTGAATTTCCCAGTGCCACGGTCATTACTGCATAACCTGATGTTGTCTACAATGCCGACTTCCTTATTCCTGTGTAGGTGGAAAAACAATCACAGCAAAGGTGTCAGGTGTGCTAATGATTTTTAGCTAGGAAAGGGAAACAAAGGGAAAAAACCAAACCACTTCATAAGTTTCATAAAATGCGTTGGAACAGCTGGGGAACAACACCATTCTTGAAAAGTACTATTCAGTAGTGAGGGAAATCAGACTGCGTAAGAATTAGGGCAAGGAAGCAATACAACGGCATCACACAAGTGCCACTTATTTGCTTTTTCTAATACTAGAAGCACAGCTACAACTTTCAGGTGATCAGGTAATGTGCCACCCATGATTTAAAATAAAAGATCATTTAAACCTGGTTCATCTGTATCGCACTTTATCTGACAAACTGCACCCCAGTGCCATTTGTTTGTGTTAAGGCAGCAGTCCCTCTCCCTACCCCCAATAAATTCACACCGTCTTGGTGGGATACCGAAATAAAGAACCGGGTTCAGTGCAAAGCAGAGAGGAAAGTTCAGAGCAGAAAGGGAAGGCACAGTATGAGCTGAGAGGGCTTTGCCAACGAGTGCCTCTTTCAGGGCACTTCTGCAGATGCTGCTTCTCCAGATGAACCCTCAGCCTGATGTTCCACATGCTAGGTGTCTGCTGCGGGCTTAACTGTTGTTACAGAGCTTTCAGCCCAAACCCTCCACTCGTTTTGGAGACGACAGCTAAGGATTAAATACATTTTGTCCCATGTTAAGACAAGGTTACTTTTCTTCTTCTCCTTTGAAGTCCTAATGAACACAGTGTTTGCAGAAGGCCTGTACCTAAGTTTAGCTTCTGTTTCAAAACTATTATTTTGCCGTGTCCAAATGCAACCAGGGTACAGACCATCACAAAAAAAAAAAACAACAACACACCCCACCAAAAAAAACCCCAAACTGTGCTTCATAAACCTCTTCCAAGCTTGTTCAAACTTTTGAAGTCAAAGCCTCTGTCCTCCCTCTCTTCCAAGCCATACGTAAGATCTAGCAGCATATGCAGCACTTAGGACAGTAGGGAGAACTCCCTCTTAAGAGCCCCGGGTCTCTGGGGCAAAACGGGGGCAGGAGCCAACACCAAGAGCTGGGAACCTCATCTCTCTGTAGGAACCTAAATAATTATCTGATTTGGACCAAGAACGAACAAAAGCTGAACGGTACAGAGGGAAAATGGCTCTCTGGATAAGGAACCTGAACTAAGGCTAGGCTGGCATGAGACAGCTGGGGAGGAGTGCGGGCTGGGAGAGCCAAAGAGGGCTCCACAAGTGCAAGGACAAAGCTGAGCTTACAGATCCCCACTACCACGTACCGAATCTCTTAGCCCTGCTCTACGACCAGGATGACTAATTCTACGAGTCCACAGCAGTCTCCCCAGTGCAGCTAAGGCACCATCTGTTACAGAGTCATAAACAATAGCTTTCCCAGTAATGCCAGTTACTGTGTTACCCAAGTGCTTCTCAAACTAATTCACAATGTGAGTAACTACACAGCATTATCCTCACTCTATCAATGCTGCAGAGAGACACAGGTAAGGCCTGAAGTTGTACGGACAACTGGGAGTGCAGGACACATTTAAATATCTCAGTTTTTGTCAATGTTTTTGCTTCCCTTTCCTGAAACAATTAAAGAGGATTTTAATGAAAGCCTCAGCAGCCTTCTCTCTTTCAACTGAAGTTTAAAAATCTTACAAAACTTATCCCTGAAATATTCCAGGGGGAGGGAGGGGTGTAATCGACACATTTTAATATTCTAGCAGTTTGAAAGCTGCAATGTTAATAAAAATGCTCTTTGAACGCCTAATCCTGTAACAACTTTGCTTACAAGGTTTTCTGCAAGTCTCTGGGACCACGCACTTTCTTTTGTTTTTTTTTTTTTTTTTTTTTTTTTTTGTTTGGTGTTTCTTTGGGTTTTTTAGACAGAACACCTTATGCGAGTCAATTAACAAAAAGCTACAGAAAACAACTGCGGGGATGGGCAGAGGAATGGTCCTTGGGAGACAGCAAAAACATTTCTGAAAGCTCTTTCTTTTTACCGGCCTCAGATTCTCCTCCTGGGATAAGTCAGGCTCTGCAGCATACACTGGCTTAGAGAAAAGCCATGATACACGCGTGGGAGTCACCTACAACATGAACTTCATGCTCTCTCTGTCAAGACATGGACACTATCACATGAGGAGAAAAGGAAACACCTGGAGGAAAAGATACTGCAGCTCATCAGGGCCAACTGCTCTCAGACTGCTCAACACCGGGTGCGTGGAGCCAGGAGGGACAAGCTGTACTTACGGATAGTACACAGTGAAGGTCTCCCCTGTGTTGAGGTTCATGAAGCTGTAGAAGGGGTCCCCAGGCTGCAGGATAGAGCCAACAAAAGGCAGTCCATCAGCATCCAACTTCTCCATAAGGTTCGGATCACCAGGCCTGACGCCAAATACTAAATTATCGCCTGCCCTGCTGGCTTTAAGGGAAAGGTCAATGCTCTCCATCTTGATAACGCTTCCATAGGCAAACCCTCTCTGCCAGGAAGATTTGTTCACAATCTAGAAAGAAGGAAAAAAGGCCTGTTAAAGACTTGCTAATAACTTCAACAAAGAAAGCACTTCCATTCCTATCTGATGCTCACCTTTTTAACACTGCCTTCCTAAACAAAGCCTCCCAGCGAGTCACCGTTCCAAAAGGCCCAAACCTCCTGTAACCCCAGTATTTTTCAATGCTGGAAGCCCACTGCCTTGCACGAGGGAGCTCTGCTCTACTCTCAGTACCTCCAGCATTACCTGTGGTAACAATGCTTAACCACTGTGCTCCTATATCTGCCCTAACAGAGCCTGTGGACTAGCAGAAGCAGAAAACGCGCTCTTCTCAGCTAGGTACCACCCTTCTTCCCAGTCCCTCACATCAAATTCCTTTACAGGACAGCAGGATTTCTCCTTTTGGTGGCTTACCATTGCATCTTCCATGTCATAGCCGCTGTAGGAGATGACAGCCACAATTGAATTGGTGCCTATCGGATAGCTGTCCATACTGTAATAGTCATACATGCTGGGCCGCACCAGAGGGCTCTGGGGAGTGTGAAGGTGGTACAGCTTGTTATCTGAGCGGTCCTTGTAGTTATAAACTGGAAACCCCATGGTTTGCTTTCCTATAAAGAAAGAAAGAAAGTTGGATTTATTCAGGATCAATTAAAAGTTAATCTATGTTTCATCCTCCATGTATCTTGTTAAGAAGAAAGCTGGAAATACTCATAATTTAGAGGGATTATCAACCTTAAAACCGTTGGAATTTAATAATTGCCCTAAGTCCAGCTATAAAAGTTTCTATGAACCACAACACTCAATTCCTTTCATAGCATTTCATAAGGACTATTTGTAATTTTGTGTCTTTTCTGCAATTTCAAAATCTCCAATGTGGTTGGTGTGGTGTTTTTTAGTTTTGTTTGGTTGTTCTTTTGGTTTAGTTTTTTTTTTTCCTCTCCCCAGAGTTTCCCATAGTGAGGCACACCTTACATACTTACAGGCCAAAAAGCGTTTGCTTCTGCAGTATAAATATATTGGCAAGGAAAACAAGTTTTGAACATAATCACATTGGTACTTTCAGAAAAGTATGAAAAAGGGTAGCGTTTTAAGGACATCTTTCTGATAATACTGTCAGAAATGTAATATGCTAGCGATACTATTGAGGTAATGAGACCTGCTCTTTTGAAGTCGCTACCCACACACTTTCTCTTAGCCTGCTTTTTTTTTTTTTTTTTTTTAAATAAGCTTCTTGCACATCACTTGCACCTCAGCTGATTGAAATCCCACTACATACCCTATCCCAACTTCTTTCAGACAACCAAATAAATCAATTTAAATCTTTGTCAAATAGTTGTCAGAAAATAACCCCACCCTGTTGCCGCAGTGCCGTATTACTCTCTTGCAACAGATGCCTAGCAAGTGTCCTCTCAACAGCTGCAGTGTCAAGACAGTAGTTGCTGACTGAAAACAGGTGGCAAGAAAACCTCACACTAACTACTGCAGAGCATCTGCTGTAGCTACCAGTCAGAAGTAGGTTAACCTCTATCAGCTGTGGGGACAAGAGGACTGTTGTCAGACACTAATACCACTAAACAGCTGGTGCAGTGCCCTTCACTTGTCTGTATGATCAACAAGATCAAATTAAGAAAAAAACAAACAAAACTTACTAAAGGCTTAAGGAAGGCAACATGAGTGCAACAACCTAGAACTGCCCACTGGAAGGCAGCCAGGATGATAAACTTGACTTCATTTACTTTGCCATGAAAAAAAATGGCTGTTAATCAACCTCAATGTTGAAACAATGGCTGGGAAGAGCTGTTACTTGGGAATGTGGGAGGACACACTGGAATAGACACCTGAGAGAGCTTTTTTCCCTCTCCCTTGCCCAGGGACTTGCAGCATTAAGTACTACAGCACTTACCCATCTGGCACTGGTACATGTTTCGTGGACTTTGGTTGTGGTCAGAGAAGGGGATGAGGTTGGCCACCACGCTCAGAATGCTGTGAGGGAAGAGCTCCTGGTGAGTGGTCATTCCGGGCACCACCTCCGACTCCAGCAAGGCCACGTTCATGAAGATCTGCAAGCATCAAATTGGACAATGCTCGTTTGCTTCCTTCTTTTAAAGGGAAGGAAGCAAAACAAAGCTGCTTTCCATGTCTTTTTATCCCTTTCAGTTTTGGCTGTGGTCGTTGTCTGCACCTTAGTGTATTAGCAGGCAAGAAAAATATCAGACAATCACAGACCAACTGCAAGGAAAGCAAGTCTGGAAATACAAAACTGCAGAACCACGCCCTCCTTCCTGTCTCCCATTTTAATTGTTCCAAATGGGCAAGTTCCCCGGCAATCCGCTGCTTGGCTGCCCATGGGCAATTTGGAGAACATGATGTAGCACAAGATGAGACAGTACACACAAGACAGCAAGCCTTCGCCTCAAAAGCTTCACTAAGTTAATACTGAGAACAGATTTCAGTATCTCAAAAAGATCCCTACAGTCCATCTAAGACATTTACTGGAAACCAACTAGCAGGGGGTGAGAAAACCCTTTTGCCACCTATTCTAGCTCTTCAACACAGGCTCCCTGTGTCCCATCCTCAGTTCCTTTCACAAATATTTTCCAAAACATTGTTTTTGATGCTGTATTACCTCTGTAATAGTCAGAGCTTTATAAAGGAAATATGCAAACCCCACCTGTTCCAGAGTACCAATCCATTCATTCCTTCCATAGAACAGGTTTCTGACAGGCCGCACCATCCGGCAAGGGGTAGTAAAAATGAACAACCCAGGATACAGACTGGGTTTTCCTGTCATTGGGATAAGGACCACTTCTGCCCGTGCAGGAAATCTCTTCTCTTGTGTTATCTGTTTGTGCAAAGAATACCAATTTAGAAACACAAACCAACACTGGTTTAGTTATGCTGCATCCAACAGGCTACACAATGAAAATGCCAACCACAGGTGTAGCTACTAATATAAAATGGTGGAGAAAAGATTTTAAAAATACTTCTAGAAAAATCTCCACCAAGAAAAGGACAGAATATGTCTATCTTACCTTTTTCAAGAAAAAAACTTCTTCTAAAAATGATGACTTCATAAACCAACAGACCAAACATACGGACATAAACAAGAAAAACAGAAAAGCCCACTCCAATACTAACATACAGCCAAAGATAACTTATTGGGTCAGATTAAAAAAAAAAAAAAAAAGGAATTTTAAAATAAAATTCCAAACATGCCTATTTTTGACCACTGCATATTGAGGATGTTTAGCTAAAAAACATTTTAAACAACACAACCTTGAAACGGCGGAGGGTTTCTGCAATCTCAGGAGCCAGCTCCCACTCTACCCAGCCCACCACAGAGCCGTCCAACACAACTCTGTAACATTCTGCATAAGGCTTGCTTGGAGTCGCATCAATGGGGGTGACACCTGTGAGAAGAGGGGGTTGGTAGAAGGAACAGCCAAAAAAGCAAACAAAACACAGAAGTTATTTCTGCAGGAAGCCTCAATCCACACCAAAGAGCTTTCTGAGACATCAAAAAATTCAGACCTACAGGGCAAAGCTGTAGATTACTTAATGGAAAATATAAAACATGCACAACTAAGAATGCCATTCACCTCCCTGTTTTTCTGATTGAAATAAGGATTCCCATTATTGTGGTAATCACAAGTGAGCTGCAGTTTAATTCAAGTCACCAGCAGCATTAGAAAGTCACTGCTTGGTCCAATTTCTTAGAGCAATTCCTGTGCAATTTCTTGTGCTTAAGTGAACATCTTCACTCTACAGTGAACACTACACAGCTAAGAGACGTTTACATTGAACTTTACACTCTCCAAAAGGTTGACACGCCTGTATAAGCAACGTGCTACTTACCATTAAGCAGAAGCACAGTAAGTACAGGTTTAACTTCATTTCACCTTCTCAAGTTAACAGTGTACAGTGATGGTATCTGGAGAACCTTTCCCAGATACGGGTTTGCAGGGCAGAAAGGTAAAAAGGAAGACTGCTTCATTAAATGATCAAGCCAGTAAAACATACCTAGGGAACATAACAAAGGTGGAATGTCTCTCATGGGCACCATCTCCGTCACTATTTCACACACAGCTGTCATGTGGTTCATCAGACCGCAGGGTTCTCCATCTGGGGTGTCCACAGGGCACAGGAACCCCCAGGATTCGGGCAGCAGCTTGCGGACAGTTGTAGTTCTCATCTGGGAAAATGCTGCCCCTCTGTGTATGCAGCGGAAGTGGGAAAGGTAGCGAATGAAATTCAGCTTGTCTCCCACCACACACAGACCGCTGTCCTGTAACATGCCCAGGCCTTGGGAACAAAATTGAGATTTATGTCAAGACATCATCCAGCTTTAACAAATAAAGTATAATGTTACAAGGCAGCTTCTTATTTTTCACTGACAAGCCCTAAAGGTGCTCACACAGGATCCCAACAACAGAAGGCACATGTGCTGTTGCCTGTGCACAGGCAACTCAGTGACCTGTAAGAGGCCTAGAGACTTTAAATTCCAAGCTATTGCTTAAAATCCAACTCCTTTTAGAAACATGTGAAAGTCATTCCCAGTGAAGCGACTTGGGGATTTGCAGCTGGTAGTTTTGACTGAAATTCTGTGGCCTTCTAATCTCATTACATTTTCTAGTGGGCATTCCATTACAACATCATCACACCAGACATTTCAGGGAAGCACCAGGTAAAGTTGAAATCTACATTAACGAAGCAGTTTCTCTCCATTTAAGCTCACATGACCAATGGGGCAGTCCTGATAAACAAATGCCCCTTCTCTGTCTTACATTGCACCTTCTAAGAAGAAATAATCTTTGGGAAAACAAATCAAAATATGGTTGCTGTTTTGGACAATCCTAAATTTAGTTTCAACTATTTATCTGGGTAGAGGCTTTGCTTTAATAACTACCCTCTTTTATACCATGCATAAAGTCTACGCTTGAGAAGAAATCTTGCCTTTTTCCTCAACTATCCCTTTCCTCAAACCACTTTCATTAATTCAGTTACAGTGTACAATGTCTGCATACAAGCAGTTGTTTTCACTTAAGAACTCAGTTTTATGTTGTTTCTCATTCTGTTTAGCAGGAAAAAAAAGGCTTCTCAAGCCTGAAGATTTACCGGTTTTAGATCGCAGGTTACCAGTTGCAAGAAGATATTCAAATGGCTTGGTAAAGTCTGTTGCCAGGCTGAATGCCTTCACCAAGCTGTCTTCATTTATGCTGATATCTGCCTTTTCTGTTCTTTTCTCCAAAACGAACTTAACAGATTGCAACCAGCTTTCAAGCCTCTCCTACGGTTTAAAAGTGAGATTTAAATTTAAAACAGGAAAGTAAAGGCTCAAATTAGAACTTCACATCAGTTGCACGTGCTACAGAAATCCTCTGAAATCAGCAGGATGGACAACTTTTAGTAAACTGATGGTTTTCCAGCCATATTTCCCACACTGACTTCATTTTATCAAAATGATGACGGTACATCGCACCAACACAGACCTGCAAGGAAAATACCCATCCAACAGCTTAGTAATCACTTCCACCGAGACCGCTGATGAGTCTGGCAAACGAAGTACAATAACAGAATTTCATAAAGAACAAACAAAACCCAAAGCAGAAACTGTACCTGTAATGTGACCACAAGAGTAACTCCACTGATTAGCCTGCTAAATACAGTGACGAAGTAAAACCATGTTACGAAGTAAGTTTAGATACCAAAACTTGAAGGCCATGGACACACAGTATTTAAATGTTGCTGAGACAATCTGAGATAGGGGACTGGATTTTCATTCTAACTGTAATTTTAATCACTGCTGTGATCTTAGATACTATATAAAAACAGGGAAAAGGACATAAGATACCCAAAAATGCTTTGAACTCTTAGTAAAAACCCACTGTATACAGCCACACTGTGTCTGCTGTATGCTCTAGTCTATTTAGGATCTTTGCATTCAAAAAAGGGGCTGTTAACTCACTCCCCTGCTGATCTGACAGGGCCAGGCAGGAAAGCAACCTCTTCTGCTTCCTGGTGGCAGTTCCATATAGCACTAAAATGCTTCGCAGAACTCACTTTTTACTTTATTTTATTTCTAAACTCACTGAAACCACACAAGTAGTAGAGAGGTTTTAGTAGTCTTTCAACAAAACAATGCTAAAGAAAATTTTGGCTAAAATGGAAAAGAAAAGTTAAAAAAGAGTTATCTAATAACTCAGGGAAGTATCTTTACTTGGGGATGGGAACTACTATTCCACAATGATTTTCATGGGATAGTCAAGCTTCTGAACAGGAATACTTTCCTTCCGGCATCCGAAAATGAGGACTTCCTAGGAATAAACTGAATTCACATTGAATTGGAATAGATTAGGAAACTGCATTTTTACACCACCAGTAATAAATTAACTGTGTAAGTCAGAAGCATGCTATCACCCTCCTGATCCGTAAAGGAATTTAAAGATGGAAGAGCGATGACAACATCATGAATTATCACTTTTGAAAGATGGTGGGGCAGTTATTTTCTTGCATATTTGCCAAGTGAAACAGCAGCAACACCACAACAAGGCAGAATGGGGCGCTTTCATTTGCTCTGGAAGGCTACGAAGCTCTTTATTCCAGGTTTTGTACAGGCTTTTCTTCAGCATATTTAGTGCCCTATACCGAGACAGCCAAAACTTCCTCAACTACACTGCCTGGTTACACTACATCCAGCACTCTCTCAGCCTTCGTAGCATATCCAGGCTCCCCGCTCTTCAGTCTGGCTCCTGCACTTCTCCTGTCCCCATGGTCACTGTGGGGTCCAGACTGGATGACCATTACATTCACAGGCTTAAACCCCTTAAGACCTTACCTTTAAGAACATAAGGAAAAGCTGTCCTGGGGTAAGCACTTCTTGATTCATCAGACTGTCTGGATTATCCTCCATGCACTCCCCTTTGGCAAAAGCATACAGCTTCCGGGTCATCATACAGAGCAGATAGAACTTTTCAGTTCTGTTTGTCAGGTGTATGCAGATACACTTGCTGGAGGAAAAGAAAGAAAGAGGACAACTAACACTGTCTCTTCATGCTGGCTGTTCTTCAAGTTTCTCCTAAATAATCGCAAACCAAATTTTTTGGCTAAAAAGCCTAGCAAGGCACAAGCTTTTCCATTTGCCCTTAGTATTATACGAAAATTCCAAGACATAATAATAAAAAAAAAAAAACCAGAGACTGAGCTGAAAAATGATCAACTTGTCTTTTTCAGGGGCTAGTTTTGTTAAGGATATACCTGGTTGATTAGATGAAGGTGAACCTTATGAAAGATTGATTTTACACACTCCCATGTTAGATGTCCTTATAAGTATACAGTTTATGTAAACAGACGTTTGAGTCAGGACCAGTCAACAGATGAGGTTTGCGTATTATTTTACAGTAGCTATGACACCAGTCATATACATGCACATATCCACATACATGCACCCCACCCCAAATCTGAGCTGGAAACTAGTATCAAACCACAAAACACTTCTGTTAACACTATCAGTGTCCTGCCACAGAAAGTCCAAATCTCCACTGCTATCAACCCACGTGTGGAAAACTGTGGGCTGAACAACACAAGCAAAAAGGAAAGCCACACCTAACTCCCACTAAAGCTGACCGACTGCTTTCCCCCTAAAGCTGACTGATCACTTGCTCTCCAAGACACAAGTGCAATAGTCTTCCATCAGCACTCAAGGATTCAACTTCACTGCAAAGCAAGACAGAACTCCGAAGGCAGGTTCTGTCCAGGTAAGTTACAGTTCCAGCACTCTTACATACAGGGTACATCCCAATTAATGTTTTCACTATTCCTCCTCTTCTATCTCCTCAGCTGAGGCAAATAAGGTGTACAGAACATATCAGAGGAAAAAAAGAAAAACAAACCACCCACCAGAATATTTAGAAATAAGAAAATCAGAGTAATTCCAACTTTCTTGAAATTATCCACTCACATTTCTCAGTACAAAGTTCTGAGCTTCCAGCTGGTCTATGGACTTTTAAGTGCCCCTCTGAGTCACCTGCAGGCTGCCTTTGTTTTTCCAGCCACCTGACCACCCCCTATTTACAAGTACTCAAGGACTTGGGCATCCCAAATGATCCTTTCCATGGGCTAAAAAAACTCTCAAAGAGCAAACACCTACTTTACCAGAAAAAGAAATTATTTAGTTGAATGCCTGTCACACTGACAGTCTCAAAGCCAGCTCTTCCATTCCCTTCTAACTTATTCCATGGAAGAAGGAAGATTTTAAAGCATCTAATTTCTACCATTTTAAAAGATAAATGTAATTCTCATCATAGCTGCCAACGACTGTGTGAAACTGATAAAGTGCCACAAATTGCAGTATTTCTGTTCAACAAATAGAGCCTCGAGCAGTCACAGACCTAGCTTTAACCTTCTCTTCCTTAATCTTTAATATTTATGTTTTTCATCAAATACATCAGAAAATCACATCTAAATGACAACTGACACCCTGTCCTGAAACCATTTTGGGGATACTTGTGTCAATCCATTCAAATACATATTTCTAACACCACAAACACAGATTATCGTAATATCCTGGAGTCCCATCAAAAACTGACCACTGGCTATTGTTTTATAAATGCATGCGAAAACCATAACAAAGTGTGATGTAATATGGCAGAGTACTCTTAAACCTGCCTATAATTTCAATACAATTGCACTGAACCACATATTCCTACATGCATACATACATACTTCAAAATGAAATCTGCAGCCTGTTCATTGCTGTACCACTCTGGAAGGTTAAGTTTTATTCTGAAGCTCTTTCCCAGGTATTCGAGGACATTTTGCTGTGTAAAACAGCCTGCATCCACTACCGCTCTCATCATCTCAGTAACGCAGTTCATGTAAAAGGTGTCACCTTCCTTTTCTTTGACCAACTCTTCAAAAATCTGGTAGTCTGGGAAATTAACTAATGCCTGAAAGACAGAAGTGTATCAGATCAGAAAAACAAAGTCATAGCAACAGCTGTCCATAAAATACAGCAAAAGAACTAGGGCACCCCACTGATTTAGGTTTTCAGTCCTCTGGAAACACCCTTCCACCATGCAAACTGAAAAATACCGTGGGGTTGAGGTGCTTAGAGAGTAATGCAGGGGATATTCATACCCTGATGATGATCACAAGTACTCCCAATCCAATGAGACCCTTGGAAAAAAACGAACTTGCACCCTCTAAATTAACAGGCTTCTCTTGTTTAGGTAAGATTTACTAATATCTTTACAGAATGAGCTCACTTAGAAACATTAATTTAATTCACCATTGCCTCAAGCTGCTACTTATTCTCATGCAAACCAAAAGGCAATTTAGCCTTTTGATGAAGGCTTATTAGAACAAATTCACTTTAGTTTCAGCACTTCATATACTAAAGCTCGTACTTAAAATCCAACGTTCTTAGCGCTTGGTGTTACAATGGTTTCCTAGGTGTTTCTTTATGTCAGGGTTAAGCAAATATGTTGTCCACCAATGACTTCTGTATTTACTGACAAATGTGCCTCATCTTTACGTAAACTATTTGTTCATCACATTTAAGTAGGCTTCAAAAAGTTCAGGAAAAATTGAAGGCTGCATGAAAAAGACACTAAGGCAGATCTCTTTATGAAAGGGAGCAATGTAAGCTCAGTTCCGCTGCTTGGTGATCATGATATATACAATTTGGAAGCAGCCAGAGCACGTGCTGCCTCTTGTCCAGCACATGCTGCCTCTTGTCCAACAGAGGAGAACACTGGGATGATTACACAGCAAGAAGAAACCAGAATTACAGCCAGAACAGAAACGCAGTGGGGCCACAGTAGCAGCAGTCTGCTGCAGTGGGACCTGGATGGGCCACAGGAACTCAGTACAGAACTGAGTCTGATTGATGCAGGCAGGGATGCAAACCCATAATAGAGTGACTACTTATGGAAGAATTCGAACTTCAGACAACATGGTCTGTTATCCTGAGATCTCATGAGCTACCAGAAAGTCAGTACAATTCCTCTGCATATTAGAGCAACAGGTGATCAGCTACTTTTGGTAACTACTTTTGTTGAAACAAAAGTTGAAGCAAAGTGTTGAAGAAAAAGTGAAATGCGTTGTGCAACAGCAATGTGAATTCAGCAGGCTGAAAGAAGAAGATACAAACGCACTGAGGCTGATTTACATGATGCTTCCATCATGTAGTGCCACAGGCCTCTGATTTGCTCTAACACGTAGCTGCTGTAGGTAAAATACATGGCTGAAGTACTCTGGCTCTGCTACTAGAGAAAGCATGCTTTTAGAGGAGAATTTAAAGAGTCTTGGCTCAAGTAAAACTTTTGCCTGCTATCCAAAGAAGAGTTTACATCCATCAAATGTGCTCAAGTAGATCCTTCCAGATCTTCATTGCTTCCAGTTCCAATCAGAAACAGCATTTTATTTTTCTCCTTATAAAAAAAAAAGCCAGTTCACTGGTTTACTTTTAGATAAGACAACCTGACTTTAATGATTAATGTTCTTCACTCACTAAACACTCAGCTGTCTTTCTGTTTTTAAAAGATTCCTGAGATCTTTTACATTAGGTGGCAAACTCTTACACCCTCCAAGAGCTATTCATCCAGAGCATTCATTAGCAAAAAGCCATGAAACCCTTGTGTAACTCTCCCCTCCTCTCTTGACCCTGCACACGCTTCCTCTGCTGCAGCCAAGTGTTACATTACAGGTATAGGCTTGGTTTGGACTATAGTTCTTCAGCCAGTATAGGAAGGATGACTGAAAATACTTAATATGGACTTAGCTTTTCATGCTTAGCAAATGCTTAGCAAAATGCTTAGCAAATCTTCTGTATTTATTCAACACAGAAAGCACGAGCATTAGTTGTTTACCTTCAGAGCAAATCCCAAGGGAAGGAAGAACAACTCTTTCTGAAAAATGAAATTCACCATGACACAACCATTTTCCAAGTAGTGAAGGTTCATATTTATTGCAGTATGCTCATCCTTAACACAGTGCATCACTACTCCTGCAAAAATTAACACAAGCAAAGACCAACATGAGCTGTACAAAACCAACTGGCTGCATTGCTGTGACACGTCCGAGCAGGTATGAGACAACTCATGAGAGAAACTTTGGTACTTCATGGCTGAGAACACGAGGCAGATCACTAGTTTCAGCAACAGTCTCCCATTTCAAATAAATACACCAGCTCAATTCAGTTCTTAGTGGACAAATGTCTCAGGACAGCCAGCGCACTTGCTGAGAGGCTTGGAAGATGCATACAGTTTTTAAGGAAAGGAAAGCCCCAAGCCTCAACTATTCTGTCTGTAACCTTAGGTTGTAAGATAGAGCAACACACAAGTACTCTTCCTAATTGCACTCTGGATCAAGTTTTCACATCTCTGTGTTCGGGTGGTACCATTGATGCAGTGTTTCCTGGTCCTGTCCCATGCTATCCACTGCAGGACAAAGAAAAATGAAGCAAATGGGACCGTTTAAACTGGCACTGCCTCAAAATTAATTAATGTGGAATTACAGTGTGTGCTCAAGCACCATGGTCCAGTCAAATCAGCAGCTGGTAAGACCTGAGTTTAAAACTGTAACTTTTCTGGTTTAATTAAATTTTGAACTTGTTTTACTGAGTATAGGACAGCCAAGAATCTAGTTAATCTGCTCCATGTACATTAAATCTGCCACCTCGAAGTATAGATAAACAAGTCCAATGAAACAAGTTCAACAGTTTACACTGACTTCTACTGAAGGTAGGGTTTTAGTTACACCTTCCACATGGCTACACCAAAACAAACTACCAAAAGTCAGTTTTAGATGGTCACTCCTGTTTGTCCTCAAGTAGTTACTAGCAGGATGGTGCAGGAATCTGTTCAGCTTACCGTACTCTGTGAAACCAGGGCCTCTGTTTTTCCATTTGTGTCTCGTCATTGCAAGAGGGAAATTTCGCCTGGGCATAATCAGCATCCTAATAACTTTTTCTAAGCCATTAATTATAAAGTAGCCTCCCATTTCCTGGCAGAAGAAGAAAAATCATTTTAATGTGCTTAGAAATTCATAACCCAACATTTTATGTAAAAGACAAAAATGCTTGTATGATACGTTAACAAACATTTAATGTTTTAACTATGAAACACATAGCAAGACATATGTTTCAGCACTGCATTTGGAAAGGCTGCACTCCTTGACAGTGACTATTAAGTCTAAATGTAGCATACAGTGCAAGGAAAGGGATGCATGTTCCACAATTTAAAGGAAGAAAGAAAAAAACCCAAAAAGCCTCTGTGGTCAACTGAACGGCTTTGAAGAGCTGACATTAACTATTTTTTTAATAAATACTCTGAAGTTCTCATTTTGAGTTTATAAACCAGAGGGATCTTCAGTGCAGAAAACCTCTTTCTGATCACATACAAGCTTAACACTGATAAATTTATAGCTCCCCAAATGGTATGCCATTAGACAAAAAGTGTTTCAGTAACGAGTAATACTATGAACGGAGATACAAGCGGCATACTAGGGGGGCAGCAACAGTACGCCATCGTAGACTTTCTTTCATAGTTTGCTCACGCTTTTTGTGAGCGCAAAATACAGCACTAAATAATTCTGTATTCAATTCCCCACAGCTGACATGCTACTGGGGAGATGAGGAAAAAGCTGCAGAAGACAACTGAGAATGAAAATGTCTCTTTCAATGCCTGTTCTCCAAATCTTTATCTCCACAGAGGCCCACTCACAGCTACATAGCCTCAGCTGCCGGTTAGCAGTTGAGAAGTCGTATACTGGAACTGTAGGTATCAGCACCAAACTGATCCCTCTATTCAAAGACAGTTGTGACTGCAAATTTTTCAAGATGCTGTATGGAACTACCATAAATAGGGTACATTCAGAGAAAATAACAAGTCATACTTGAAATAAAATATAAATGCTCAAGTTCTGTAAAGAGAAACTGGCCTGAGATACTGCTCATGTAAAACGCAGATTTTCCTGACCCACAAAATCCCCGTTACCTCTTCCTCCTCATGGTGCTGTATGAGCTCTTGTGGAGAAAGATTATAGAGGTTGCACAGCTTGGACTTCACCATGATTGGAATATACCCCAGGGGCTGTTTAATAGTCCCTTGTGGCATGCCATTCACTGACCAGCTGATGTCAGCCTAAAACGACACAATGCAAACAGTGAGCAAATTAAGGTGCCCTTTTAATCTTTCCTGCTATATTAACTGTACAGTTAATATAACCACAAGCTGTTTAACAAAATTATATCACTGTAAAATGGTAACAATGATAATAAAAAGCAGAACTAGTAAACACATGCATAAAGATTACTCCACGGAAAACAGTCAACATGGGTTTACAGAAGAAAATAGTACAAGTCTAGAACTAGGTAAAGAAGCTGCTAGTAGAGTAAAAAAAAACTTGATACAGTCTACTTTGCCTTTCAGACCCTTCAACAGAGCAGCCTAAATAAAAAAAGCAGCCACAGGTTATGAAAGGAAACCTCAGAAGTTAAGAAGAAGTAGAAGAAAATAGACACTGCTCAATTAAAGGACATCCATGCTACAAGCCTGCAGAGACCCTTCCTAGGACTTGTTCACTTAACATGCTCATGAGTGATCTGAAAAGCGAGAAAGACAAGTGTATGTTAAAGAAAATAATTTATTTACAATAACAAGGTCTGGCAGTGGGTCTGCAGGAGGACCCCTTGACTGTAAGAAACAAGGTGATAAAATACACTGTGGGAGCAAACAATCCTAACTTTATATGCAGAACGACAGGCTTTAAAAGAGCTGCTGCCATGCAGGAAAGAAACACCAGCATTGCAATACAAAAACATTGGTTCAACACCTGGCAACAGCTAAAAGAGTAAATCGAGTCTTAAGAATTACTAGGAAAGGGAAGGGAAATGTTATCGCGCCCCTCTAAACCCACGGTGCAGCCTTACACTTAGACCTCTGCACAGTTCCAGTCTCCACCTTAAGCGATGACTAAAGGTATGAAGTGGCTCCCATACGAGCAGCCGCTCAGCAGGCCAGGGCTCACTTCTCACCTTGGGGAAGCGAGAACTGCAGGAAGAATCTGAGGGAGGGCTATGTGATTAAAGGCAGCACAGTGGAAACAGGGAATGATTACACACTGCTTCCTCCTGTGTGAGGGCAGGGAGTGGGAGAGACCGACCAACCAACCAACGGCACGGCAAAATGTTTTGTTCCAACTGTTCCAAACATTTGCACGGGTTCAAAAACTAATTAAACAAGCAAACATTGGAAAAAAGATGGGAAATAATTCAGGTATGAAAAATAAAAGCATCTCTAGCTCAGGAAAATCTAAGAGCCACAGGGAAAATGGCTGTGAACAATCTGCCGCTGCCCCACTTTCATGTTCAGGTAAGATACTGCGCTTACAGTCACTTTTATCACTGTTAGTTGTAATGCTTCTGACAAACTCAAAAAAAAAATGCTGAAATTGCAAGCAAGCATTCCCTTGCACCGGGTGCCTCATGCAAACGTACTGCTCAGACACAATTTTAACAGAAAACAGCAATGGCTGTGCAATCCTTTCACAGTGCAAAGGAAAATATTTGCTGAAGATACTGCTTCTTCTCTAGGCAAATTTCAGAGCAATTCAGAAAAATGATGAACACATGATGTGAACAAGAGGGATTTATAACTCTGGACTTCTACATGGGAGCAACACTGCTTTCTGAAACCCGGATTCCTGCAGAAACAAGATTTGGGTTGTCATGCTCTCCAGGATGACACAGGTCTCCTTCCAAGGTCTTCTGAACTGGCTGGCTGATTGCAAGGCAAATTTGACAGCAGAGTAAAGAACACAGCTAGGGCCCCGTGGAAAAGAAGGGCAGCGGGGACGGGGCCCGGTACGAGCTCGGTTTGAAGGGAAGTTTGCGCAGTGAGCTCGTACCTCACCAACAGCCGAGACTCCACGCGGGACAGAGCGCTTAGAAATCCCCCCTGAAACAGGTGAAACCGGGAAGGGGTCGTTAACTAAAAGCACACAGAAACGCGTGAAGGGCTCAGCTGGCTTTGCTCCCCACGGGAGCGGCGGCCTGGGGCTCCCCCGCGTGACAAGGACACGCGTGCCGGGCGGGCAGGACCCCGCCGGCGGCGGCAGTCGGACACTTACGGCGATCCTGCCGCGGTAGGTGCTGCGGAGGCCGCGGCACTCGGCGGGGAACACTCTCCTCTCCTGGCAGACCGTCCCCGCCGGCACGGCGGGGGGGGCGATGGACACCCCCGCCACCGCCAGCGACACCCGGCTGTCCTTCAGCGTGAACTCCAGCGGGGAGAGATCCTGCAACGGCACCGGATTGAAGCGCGGCGGGGGGCGGCGGGAGCCCGCCGGGAGGAGAGGGCCCGGCCCCGCG
>JAYKAV010003124.1:119150-137293 GCA_035582835.1 Phoebastria nigripes | reverse complement strand
CCGCGTGCCGCGCTCGCCGCGCCACCGCCAGGCCGCCGGGGGGCGCTGCGGCACTCACCGCCAAGTGCGGGGAGCGCGCCTGCGCACAGCCGCCCAGCTACCGCCCCGCGCGCCTCAGGGCAGCTCTCGGGCCTGTGCCCCACAGCCGCGTCCCCCCATCCCCCCCCCTCACCCCTGTGCCCCACAGCCACCCCCCAGCTGTGTCCCTCATAGCTATGCTCCCCCCAGCAGGTACTCCCTGTACCATGTCCCCAGCCATCTGCACCCATGTCCCCCTGGGCCTGCCCCCCCCAGCCACATGTGCCCCAGGGCCCCTGCAGCAGTGGGGAAGCTTTGACACCCCCCCTCCCCATCACTCCCTGATGCCTCTGCACCCCTGCACACCCAAACAGCCACCCCACTCCCCAGCTCCCACGGGTGCTGGGACAGTGCTGGGGTGAGGCCAGCACCCCTCATGCCATGCTGCCGTCTCACATTTGTCACCCCAAAGTGAGGAAACCTCCGATGTTGGGCTGGGCCAGCTCCTGGGGTCCCRCATGGCAAGGGGAGCAACACTCACTGCAGGTGCCCACAGGAAGTTTTCCCGTGGGACCTGACACCCAGGGGCCCCGACACCCAGGGGCCCCGCTGCCCCAAGGAAACACCGCAGGCTGTGGGGTTTGCATGTTTTAATGATGGTTTAGGAGAGATGTGGATAGAGTTGCCGGAGATCCACAAGCTCAGGCACCCGCTGGCCCCACACGCACATGCTGACGTGAGAGCAGCTGGGGACGCGAACCGGAACCCAGTGGGCTGCCAGCTTGACAGCGCTGTATTTACCCCACCATCCTCTCAACATCAGGGTTTTCTGAGGGCTGCCATAGCAGACACTGGCAATGAGACATGATTATGAACCTACGTACGGCACAGCATTGCTCTCCTGGGGGAAAGCTGCATGTGGAGAACAAGAAATGCTGGGAGCAGGGACATGCAAGCAGTCCTGAAGGGCACTGGTCACAGCAGGGCTGGGAAGCCAGGCCACCTGGATGAAGTGTCTCTTGAGCCTTTCTTAGACTTCTCCAGCGTTTTCCATGGGCTGTGGCCGGCCACTGGATTTCAGAAGGAGCACAATAGCTGTTGCATGGTAATCACAACTAACCTGGTATGAGACAAGCCACATGGGAGTTACCTGAAACCCAGAGTCCAGTGGGACCAGACCCTGCTGGAAAACGCAGCCAGAGCACCTGGGCCTGAAATCCTTCATGGCTGACATGAAGGAATACAACTCAGACTAGAGACATTCTGCAATATGGTAGGTGTCTTCTGGAAACCCGGCACCATCCTTTGTGAAAGCTCAGGAAAGAGAGTAAGACCTCTTCTGTTGACCTTTTAGCTGAAATAAGCTAGAAAATATTTATTGTTGTGTATTCCTAAAAAAAGAAACAAACAAAAGTCTCACAAGGGCTTGTGAGCATCACTTGCAAGGTGCACCTACGGCTGCAATGCTCAGGCCTCAGCCATACATGCATCCTCTACTCCACCTCGTAGCTAATATTTTGGGCAAGACCTTAGGCACTGTGCTCTCCGTCCTTTATCATTTACCTCCTGTGCTTTACCTTGGGGAGCACTTTGAGAGCAGGTGGCAAATACAGGTGATACCTGCTGTTTTCCTCCAGAGGCTGTTGCTTATTTCTGAAAAATTCAGCAAACAAGCCAACGATTAAAGCATCCCTGAATCACTATCTCCCCCAAGCCCAGCTGAAAAGGCAGGGTATGAATAGCTGCATTGCCTGTGATCACAGCTCTGCCATCAAGTTGAAGCCCCACTTTCAGCTGAGCAGCAAAAATGGCCAGCTGCTGATGTGCCACAAGACAATCCAGGGTGAAAAAGGAGGAAGAAAAGGCCTTGGAGCTAGGCAGAGGCTCCTGAGTCACTGCTCCTCCCGGCAGTACCAGCTGCTCCAGTCGGGGCCACTGCTTTTGCCTGCATCCAGGCAGCTGTCTTGCCATTATCCCACTACGTCGGCAGGAATCTCACGTTACTGTGCAGTAAGGGAGTGATTTGTTTTTTTAATTTGCCTTTTGAGGGGAAAAGAAGGATGCGTCTAGCACCCCAGAAAACGAGCATTTCTCATTTCATTATGATGGGGAAAATTTTCTCTTCTYGCTTTGCGCTCTGGTCTCATCTGCCCTAGGGCTTGCAAGAGCCCAACATCTCCTCTGTCACCTCAGGCACCTCCTGGACCACAGCGATTGCTATTAGATCTTCCCTTTGCTGGCCAAAAAGGTGTAATTTTTAAGCTCGCATGAGCTAACATGTGAAAATGCCAGTGGAAACGTGGTGAACTTTGCAAGTTGAGTAACAACCGTTACAGCCTACATTTTACCTTGGAGTGTTACCACTATGCTTTACCTGGCCTGTAGCGAAATTTTGACACCTATGTGCTATCATAAGGTTAAAAAACCCAACCAGTCCTTCCCTCACACCCCTCTCCCAGCTTATCCCCCAGTGCTTCCCGTCTCACGAACTGACGCATTCATGGTCCCTCTTCTGAACACCCACAAGGCCCAAATCCCTGAGACACCAGACCTGGCACTCGGGGTCTCGCTGAAAGCGAAGCCACCCAYCAGCACTTGCAGTGCAGGGGAACAAAGCCGCAGCCCCGTTTTCACACAGCTCCCGCTGTCACTTCTCAGCGTGCACCAGTGCACCCTGCGTCCGCCACACCCTCTGCAGATGCAGATCCACACCGCGCTTCAGGGCGTTGACAACTTCAGAGGTGCTTGTGCGGCTCTTTGGGATGTGCCCTCTCTGCAATGCTTCCGCGAGGTTTTGCTAAGCACTCTGCTCCCTGCTGGATTTGAGTGGCCCTGTGTGAAATGCTGCCACTTGTGGACTCACAGCATGTTGCAACGAATGTCCTTCCCATGACAGCACAATCAAAATGCATCATTCCAAGGAGGCCTGGGCACTCCAGTCCTGCCTACAGAAAGGTGCCAGGATCGTCTGCTGGCAGGAAGATCTCCGAAATCTCCGTCACGAGCAGAGATGAGTATGCCAAAGCGCTAGGATCTTCTGAGAGAGGCAGAAATCCCACTGCTTGATTCACTTTCCATTACACACAGGCAGCCAGAAGCTTGTAACCTCCACAATCTCTTCTTGTTTGTTTGTTTTGGGTAACGGGAACCAGTTTATTTCGGTGCCAACCATCTCTCCCTGCCAGAGGCAGCAGAACACAGCCCTGAACACCCCCCACAAAGCCTGCTGCTGTTAAAAGTGCCACCGTGCTCTGCAAAGAGCTCTAGTTTAGGAGGGATGTGCTGGGCTCATGCTGAAAATTCAGATACACTTCACAGGGTGGGCAATATGCCAGGGATTTAGGTTATACTCAAAGTAAATGTTAGCTCTGAAATTCAGGGACCTCAAGGAATTTAACCTCCTCTCCCTGCCAAAACACCTGCCTTCCCAGCTGTGTGGCAAACCTATACACAAGGAATCTTTCTCCTGGTCTACAAAACCTCACCCACCTTCACCCTAGCTGGGACTGAGCTGTGGACTGTGTTCAGGGCAGCAAATTGCAGTATTTGTCAAATGAAGGAGAATAAAATTGGCTGGATCAAATGGGATAAAAAACATTTGGGTTGAAAGGTTTCAGATTCAAGCCTCAAATGCATGAAGGTGAAAGCTGAGAGAAGAACCTAAATTCACTGCGGTGTCTCAGAAGAAACTGAGGAGATCGGGTTTCTGCTATTTGAAACACTCTTAGCACAAAAGTGATGCTAGAAATCCAACAGCCTGCCGGTGAGCCCTGAGAGGGTCTCTCTACCTCTTTTAAACAGAATCCAACTGCAACAGACTGGGATGGACACTGATTCAAATCTCATTAGGAAAAGGGATAGCTATAAATAAACAAAATTGCCTTCCTTGCTTGGGTTAATTCACCGCCTGCAGTTCAGCACCCTTTTGCCAGCCGTTGCCTGGGTGTTCAGCCAACCAGCTTGGAAAATGACCTAAGGAAACTGAATTCTTGGTGTTCCTGGTTTTAGGCATCCTGCGATGCAAGACAGCTTGCTCCTTTCTACGTAATAGAGCAGGAACAAAGGAAAGGAGTCACCTATTTGGAGCTGAGCTAAGGCACTAATGATGCAGTAGGTGAGGAAAGAAGAAACACAGCGGGAGGACAACTTCCCAGCCACGACGTCCCGGAAGATCATCGTTCTCTTCACTCAATTCCCTTAAAAAACCCAATGTTATCTCTATAGAAAAGGAGGAGCTAATACAGTATTATAGTATCCCTGTTGGGGTTTCATTTTAAGGTTATTTTGTTGTTCTCCCAGAGAGAYTTGTTTCAGATATCAAAGTCACACGAGCTGTTTCTCAAGTGGATTTTGGTGAATGCAGGCAGAGTTATCTGAGCAGCTCTGGCTCATCGCAGCTCTGTGTGGATGCCTGTTTTGTTGTTTTTCCCCATGATTTCCCAGAAAATAAGAAGCCTGTCTCTATCACTTTTTGGCATGATACTGAGATAAGCCACCGAACTGTGCTGACCCGATGGGTGCAGTCTCTCCCTGTGCACAGCAGAGGCATTCCTGTCGTCATCACAGCTTGATAAAGATTGATGATGGCTGGCTCGTCTTCTGCCCAGTGTCGTTGAGGGGGAAAACGCTAGAGATGGCTACATCCACAATTCCTTGGCAGAGCTCTGCATACAGCTTCCTAAGAGATGAGAGAGAGAATCAGATGCCCAGGCAGGACAAACCAGCAGGCCCCCGACCAACTTTTACAAAGACATGCATTTTCCCAGCAGGATCTACAAGATCCTGCTCCCATTACAGGTAGCTCCAGGGTGGCAAACAGGAGGAGCGTGGCATCTCTTCCATCTCCTCCCTGCCTACCCCAGCAACCATCTTTTTCAACGGTGCTCCCATTCCCAATATTGCTCTCTGCCAGACGGGACCACAAAACCCATTATCTAAGTTTACTGTCAGAACAGGCTCCTGAGCAGAGYCTTCACACCCTCAGGCCCCAGACTTGAATCACCGCAAGATGCACGGGGGCAGACAACAGCTGAGCACCGCCTGCACAGGCCTTCCAACTCAGGGAGTCATGATTATCACACCAGACCCCGTTCATGTGGTGATGTGCCCCAGAGGGACTGCTCTGATGCATTCATGGTTTGATGAAATGCTGCACTGGGGTGCAGCTGTGCATATCAGCTTGTGACCAGGCACAGAGATTTCACAGGACCCTCCGGAAGTGTCGGATGTATTTCACCATGGCACAGCTCATGCAGAGCAGGATTAGGGAGAAGAGAGACAAGGTGTTTGAGAAATGAGTTAACRATAGCTTCACTTTCTGCTGAAGGAAATACATGTGTCACCTCCCTGAACATGCTGGCATCTGGGCATTTTTAGTACCAAAACTGTCTTTACTAGGATTAATAATGTCTTTCACCCTGTGCCTTTGGGGTACATGACAGTAAGACACTTTTTCAGCTCGTGGGAACGTTACTGCTTTCAGCAGCCAATTTTTGTCTCTTAAATGGGAACTGTGTGATATGCGTGCTATAAATTCAAATAACCCTGAAGAGGAGAAGCCACAAATAGCCAAAACTTACCTCAGCTGCTTTCGATGGCTTCCAAGTGCCCGCAGAGGCACAAAGCAAACAGGGCATTGCAAATCCACCCAGCAACGGCCAAATTCTACCCATACAGCAACACAAGGAAGTGCAAGCCAGTATTGCACCATGGTGCACATGGTGAACAGGGCATCCTGGAYGCAGAAAGCTCCCTAAGCCCTAGCCCTGGAAAGGCTGCTGAACAGGCTGTCTGGTAGGTTTGACCTGTACTTTTTGTCTACTGTTAGTGATGATCTAATCTAACTTAATCTACATCTAATCTAATCTGCATCTAATCTAATAAAATTCTAATGTAGTGATGTACAGCCTGGTCTGTTTTGCTGGGCTTGTATACAATACAGATGCCCATTTAGCGAAGATTTCTAGTCTCCCGCAGTTGTCTCAATCACATAATACAGCACCTCCCACTGTGCCTATGCAGAGATGTTCATGGCCACGGCTGTTTGGCTGTCCCAGCCTCCCTGTGGCTGGTGGAGGCTTTGATCCAATATCTGCAGCATCCACAGTGTGCTCTGGGGTCCTGCTGCCCGCAAATTCAGTCACTCGCTTCCAGCTACTGCCCTTAATGCTACTCATTTATCATGCGTTCAGGTAAAGACCAGCCACCAGTGGCTCCACAAGAGAGACTGAGAAACCACCTGACCCCCAGAGCGTTAATTCGGCAACATAACTTCAACCCAATAGTGTCAATAAAAATGACCCAAGTTACATTCAAACCCATTTGTCCAAAAACTGAGGTTAGTACCCCATCTCACATGGGAAAGAAGTTGGGGGATACCAAACACAGAGACAGGAGTGACGAACTTAAATCAGCTGGCACTGAGAGCAGTGTCTGGTATGGGTTAGCCGCGAACACTCCCCTGCCATTCACCTTCTTCCGCCTTTTTCACTTGGAGCTGGGACACAGCCATGTTTTGGGTGAGGCATGTGAATGGCGGCATCGCAAGGGTATTACAGAAACTGACTACTCACTGGGCACACGCCGGGGCCCCATTGACTTCTATCAGCCAGACCTTCAGCTCCTCATCCACCATGAAGTCAAAGCCAAAGAGCTGGAAGCTCTGGTAGTGAAGATGCTTCGTGCTGATTGCAGGCTCTATACACATAAGGCAGCTTCTGTGAAGGGAAAAACAGAAACCCAAGATTAAAAGCCCTGTGGACACACCTGTCGCACTGCAGCTTCTGAGGGCATGTGCATACCACAGTTAAGTGGAGGGGTGCCCTGTTGCCCTGGGACTCCCCCAAATTACACGCTATATCCAACACACATTATGGTAACCAGGTCCCTGCAAGCGAGATCGTGCAACCATCAAAACACATGTGGGGGCACCCCTGAGTCAACTCCCAAAGAGCTGGAGTCCACCCTCACTACTGGATTAGGCAACTTGAAAAAAATGATGTGCGATTAGAGCCTGGAGCAGAAGGCAGAGCCACAAAGCGCTGCACCAGGTCCCGAAGGAATTGCCATTGAGAGCTCATTTGCCTCCGAGTCCCTCAAAGATCGTGTCATGTCTTTTTGGTGTAACAGCAATGGGGTACTTGCAAAGTAAATTCTGCCATGAAGGATCACTTTGTCAAGACCTGGATTCTCTGCAGCACTGTGATGTCTGAGATCTCTCTCCAGGCACTTTCTGTGCCCAGGAGGTAGCTGGCTCCGTGTGGACTGAGTAAGACGACCTATGCCAATGAGATGCGCTGCTGCTTGCTGGTGGCGGGGGAAGCAGCGAGATCCTGCAGACTTGAGTCCAGCTTCATTTCCACTCTTACACCTTGTACCTTTTTTAACCTCAACCTCTCCCAGCCCTGTCTTTTGACCTACCCTCTTCCCTTACCAAGTGATCTCATTCCATCCTTCTCCAGCCACAGGTGGCAAAACGCAGACACACTGACACATACCCTTGAGAGAACAGCACCTACGAAGGTCCCTTTTCATTGAGCAATGACATTGGGGTGTTTATGGCTTTATCTTACATTTATGCAATTGAAACCCTTCCCTTGTCGGTCTGTCTGCTTCCCAAGCTGTGTCCATACGCATTCCCTGTCACTGAAGGGTTATGTTCCCCTACGCAATAGGCAGCTGGCTACCTTATTATGTGTTTGATTTGCAGTAAGATGCTATTCTCAAGCGTTGTGTTCAGGGCATCCATCAGGTACTGGTTGAACTCCTCAAAGAACATTTCATTCCCTTCCTCATACCGCCCGTAGTTTTTGGAATATTCCTTCTGAATGCAGTGATTGGTCAAGTGGCAGGTTTTGTCCTGGAAATTAGCACTGTTATATGGTTCGGAAGAGGTCCGCAGGACACCCTCTCTGTAGAGGTAGATATTATATTGATGATCCACGAGAACCCAGCTCCTGGGGGGCGAGAGAACAAACTCTAGCCTCAGTGGCTTAAAAAGAAACAGCATGAAAACAAAAACTGGTATTATTACAAAAGCAGAAAAGGTTACCTGATGTCAAACTTGCGATGCCCTGGCTCTAAAAGCAGAGGCTTCTCCAAGTATTTCTGAATCACGTGCACTTGTCCCTGCTCATCGATGAAGTCCAGGAGCTCTGCAGCCTCTGAAGAAATCAGGATCCCTTCCCCTGGCACAGAAAGACGAAGACAAAATTAGGTAGAGGATCCTCCTACCTTTGGTGGAGCTTTTTCAGGGCCCAAGTGGACCATGGGTCATTTGCCCAAAAAGCCACGCGACRTGCAAGAACCCATGGCCCCAGGGCTGGTCGATGCCCAAGCGATGTCATGTTCACTCAGTGTCAGGCAGTGAATCTGTGGAGGGATCTCCCTGTTACCATGCCATGGGGCRTCTGGCTCCCCAGTAACAGGAGCTAACGCAAATGGGAACCAAGGGTACCTGAGACAGCATGGCCTGCCTGGGGCTCATCTGCAGGGGGGTGGCTATTTAGGTGCAAGGGCTTGCACATCAGACAGGGACCTTGGCAAGCAGTGAGGCAGCTGCTTGGTTTGGGGGATTTTGTTTCCTTTTCCAGCATTTTTTTTCCAGCTGGGCTTGGCTGGGGGGTGGGGAGGGTGGTGCACATGTTCAGCACTTGTTGAATTTTGTTTTGTTTTTCCCTGTTTTTCAGCAGTTTGGAGAACAGGGGATTTAGCAGTTTGTTTGTGAGATTCTTCTTTTTTTTTTTTTTTTACTTGGGGAGGGAGGTTTGTGGTTTTTTATCCTATACTCAGACTTTCTCCCCTGCCTGGCTTCTCTGGCTGCCAGAGCCAGTCACACATGCACAATTGTGCAGTGTTGCCCTGCTCACTGAGTTCATTTAAGTTACTATTAAAATCATTGGTAAATGAGGAAAAGAACTATTTCAAAATGTTCATCCATGTAGTCAGTGTTTTCCCCTGCTGTGGAAGCTCTTCATTAAAGAAGTTAGATGTGCCATTTAAATACTGCCACATTTTTCCTAAAGCTGTCACTTAATTTCTTGTAAGAGTCCAGATATGAAACCACTGTTGCAGAGCAATGAAGAGAGAACATACCCCTTCTGGGATTTGATAAAGGGATGGCACGGTGCCACATGAGGGATAAACCAGCTCAGGTAAAATTATCTAACACTTCTCTGGCACTATGTCCAGTCTTCAGGCATTTAATTAACTTTTTGGACTAAAGCTGATGACTTAGTCTTAATTTTGCCCTGAGTGTTTTGGARGAAATACTGAGTGAAAAGAAACACTCTTCAAGAGGGTATCGGGGGGAGAACACAGGTTTGGAGCACAGGCAGGGTTTGAGAGGATCATCCTATGGAAAATGCTCCTAGCTGTGACTTCTGAAGGTCGCTGTCGACACAGCCCTGCAGGTACTTTCACTGCTCCATGCTTTGCATACCTGTGAGTCACAGCTTCCCAGCCCTATTGACCCCCTTACCTGTCCTAGCATCCTCCACCGAAAGGAAGTCCTTTCATCAAACTATCTTTCTCACCCATGTTTTATGCGGGGGGCAGGATTTTTAGTCCCCTGATCACAGCAGAGCCAGGCAGAAACTTGCATTGGTACAACCACAGGCTGTGCACTGGGGGAAGGAGGGAAACAACATCTCTGTAAGCCAGTAAAGCCCCTGCAGTGGGAAGATCAGCAGGCACCCATTCTGCACTGGACAGACGGTGAATCAAGGGGGAGGTTAGCTTAACTGTGCACCTAGTCAGCAACCCAGTGAGGCAGCAAAGCAGCTTATGTGGGGCAGCTGTCCCTTCTCTCAAAGAAAACATCAAAACCTCTAGCCATAGTTGAAAAATTTCTCAACTTTTAAGTCAGGACATCCTAAACCTTTAATTTTGCTTTTACTGATGGACAACCAAGCTTCCACTAGACCTGTCCCAAGTCAGGGGCTGTGCCTGAGCTGGATCTGCCTTGGCAATTAATGTCAACAAGCTTTCTTCTCATCAGAAGTAATCCCCAGACATTTAAAACTTCCCTCTAGAAGATTAACATGAGGCTCTGCTTTCCACTAACTCCCAGCTTGAGTTCTGCAGCACACTGATGAATATGAAAGGTTACTCTGCTTTAATGCAGAAAAGATGGGATCACACTTGAATAAAGTATGCGGAGAGTTTAAACCTCCCCATCCTGCAGCGAACCACAGCAATGGCCTTTTCAATTGCCCAGATTGATTCTTTGCCAGACAGTTATACCACACAGAAACACATTCCCTCACTGGTGTAATGAAAGGACTCATCTCCCCTTCCTCCCTGATGAAAATAAGCATACTCTTCTCATGCTTCTTGGTAACACAGCAAAGTGAGCAGAGCAGTGAAGGAAGCCAGCATGAAGGACAGTTTTATCATGCAGCCTCCCTGCAGCCACCTCTGGCTTTCATGTTCTCTGGTGATTTTTGTAAGACTGCATCAAAAGTGACTCTGCAAATATGAGTAATACACGTGGGCTTGTTCCCTTTGAAAAGACCAGGTCCTTCCTTGGGCTGGGCTCTGCACACATGGCAAGGCAAGGTTTCATAAAGCCATTCTGATAACGTGCCCGTGATACTGCTGTAACTGACAGACAGTACATAGTTACCAAAGCATTACATCTATAGCTGTGTCCAGCTATCTCGTCTGATAGCTCATTATTTCTGTAGAGCAAGCGATGCAATGACCCTGGAACAAGGAAGGACACATTATCACTTAGGTATCTATTGCCTTATTCAAATTAAAGGGACATACAGACTTTGCATTGCTTGTCTTTGCTCTGGTACCTTCCCCTGAGGCTTGGGTGTAATTTCAATGCACTGAGCTCGTGGCTGCTCAGCCAGTCTCTCAGTGTGACCATGGGTAGGCCACTGGCACCAGGCATCTGGGTTTCGTTGAAAGACAAGCAGCAGTATTTCTGCCCAGGTGAAACCAGGCTTAGCTGCAGCATGGAGAGCTGGGATCCTTGCCCCTGAAGGCTGCTGTCCTGCCTGCTGCCCTCCTCCCCATATCCTGTTCTGCTCCCTGGTATCTCCTGCTCTCCACATTCCCCTCGCCTGCTGGTCCCTGCTGCCTTCTCCCTGCAGCAAACTTTCCTGTATTTTGAGGCGCATGTGTAGAAAAGTGGAGGTCCTTTCACTGCCATCCATGTCCTAAGTAGCATATGCATGCTTGTCAGGAGCCCCATGCCACTAAGCAGACAAAGACTGGCATGGAGTTGGTAGGTGAAGCCCTTCATACACAGGCTAGATATCAGCTGGGCTCAGCCAAACTCTACCGATCAAGTAAAGAGTAAGGAATAATGAGAAGGTTGCTGGTTTTGCTGGAGAATGAACCTTTGGCACCAGCTGAAGACTTGGCGATCCACACGTTGCCTTCTTTGCTTTCCCGCCGCCTGTTGTAAGCTGCCAAGAAGACTTCCCGCTCATCTGTCCTTGTGTTGTTTATGAGATGGCGAATTCCATTCTGTGCTGGCGCCACGGGGGTCTTCAAGTTTGTTGGGTAAATCACATATGACTCGGGGAACCACGTGCAGGACTCCGATAGTTCAGGGCTTGTCTTGATTAGCCTGGGTGAAGAGAGACAGGCTGTTAATCTCCAGAATGTCCCCACCTGCACGGACATCATTTAATAAGTAAAGATCATTAACTGGGCTCTTTTGCTTGATGATGAATAGCAACTTACAGATAGTCTATGCTAAATTATTGTATTTTCCTTAGACCCTTGAAATTAGGGTTTTCCTAAAGATATCATGGCAACCCCAAACTGCAGCCAAGCACTGCTCTTTGAACCAGACCTGCATACTTTCATTAAACGTTTTGTAGATACTATCGTGAAACAATCAGTAGAGAAGTTTCCATGTAACTAGAGCTTGCGGTGCATTCCCTGCATCATCTCTGCACAAGGGAACTGAGGAGGTGTGTTCGCTAACACGGAATGGGGCAGGAAGGATGCTGTGATCACAACAGGCAAAAGGGAAGCCAGAGCAGTAACATTCTCTGTGCTGGTGCTTAGCTCTTGATCCCATCCCCACTGAGATCTGATTGTGTCCTGGTTGTGGATGAAGACCACTGGGAACCCACTGAAAGCAAGGACGCAGCGACACGTTTCATGTTCCAAGGTGTCTGGGATCCCCCTTGCATCACGCAGTCTCCGATCTCTCTGGCACATCTCTCCTACCAGCAATGCCTAGAGATGCCAGCAAATTCCTGTTAGCGGAGCCCAGGCCCGTTTTCTTTCAGTCAAGGGAGCTGCCTGCCCCTCTGAACGCTCACTCTGTGCTTTGCTTAAGGCCAAAAGCAGAGCTCATGACTTGCTGACTCTCTCTGTGCATTTGTGCCTCTGTTGAAATGGCAGTCAGTCAGTGACACCCTGGGAGCCCTGAGGAATGTCATTTGTGGTCCCTTGGGTTCATAAGTAGCTTGATGCATGGTTGACCCCACAGTTAGAAAGGTCAGCCAAGCTTCAGGAGAGAAAAACAGGTGTGCAAGCACTTTCAGCACTGCCTCTAGACCACAGGCTGCAGAGAAATCCAGCTGGGGAGCACTGTGAGTACTTGTTTAAAAAGTACTCTGCTAGTTCCTGACAAACACCATCACCACTGTAAAGAAAGCAATTGGGACCATGTTCTTGGCAGGGGAAGGAGAGGCCTTGGATCAGCACACACAGTCTGCAGAAATGCATCAGCAAGAGACAGCACAGACACTAATGTGGAACCAAACACTTGAAGGAGACCAAGAGCTCTGACATGAAGATGCCCTAATGGCCGCAGAGTTTGCACAGGGACGAGGGTTATCTACAATGAAAACTCATCCACATTTCCCCAGGAGACACTGGCACGGCTGGTCATGCAGAAATAACTCCCAGAGCTCTTCCTGGAGATGTCACCAAGCATTTGTTTGACCAACAAATCTGATTAGCTAGAGGCATATTAGTGTCTCATCTCTGTATGAAACAGAGAATAAAAGGAGTAGGTTTTAAATGTCTACAAGGAAAAAGAGCAGGTATGTTTGGGGTTTTTTTCCCCCTTTTGATTTCGCTCTAATCTGATTCAATACACTCTATGGTTTCAAGCAGATGTAATTCAGTGGAAACAGCATTTCCCCTGAAGTTACAAAGAGGTCTTTGTGCACACAGATAGCTCTAGAGACCAGCACAGGAGTCTGAAGACAGCACATGCTAGGACACTCCCAGGGCAGCTGTTCTGTGAAATACCCTCCGAACAGGTTCAACACTCGACAATGGTTAGAAGAAAAATTTCTGCCAATCCCATGCAACATTTCAGTGAATTTCTTACTTCACCAAAGATGCTTTGCGGCACAGCTTRTCTGCTCCCCTGTAGTAATTCACCAGCTGCACAAGTCCGGGTTCATGGCCTAAAAAGGGGAAACAAAGAGGTCAGACAAACTTCTCAGTTAATGAAGGAAAAACATCTGCTTGGTGCAAAGGACCTGTGCAGTAGGGAAGAGAAAGGAGGCCGTTTCCTTGCCTTGCATCACAGAAACAGGGTCCAAGCTGGTACTGGCTCCTGTGGTTTCTTTCTTTTAGTTATGAAAAAGCATGCATTTACCCAAGTCTGTCTTGAATCTGACACTTCCATTTTCCAAAGGAAAATAATMATTTCCTAATTCAAACTGGAAACTGGCAGCGCCACCCAAAAATGTTCTYCATTTGCTGGTGGCAGTTTTTAAAAGCCAAGATTTCAGTTACTCTTAAATGCAGAAGGAGGATACAGGAAGCACACCATGATACAAAGATCACAGCCTAGGAAAGGGCCTTGTTTCTTTGTCATGTACAGCAGGATTCCCTGTCAGACCTGATATCACAAAACACTGGGAAATGTTAAAGGTTTGGAGTCTTGCTTCCCTCTGGCAGTCRGCAGCAAGCCCCCTTGGATAGCTGGGCTGGGAAGGGACCTCTGGGGGTCTCTGCTCCAACCTCTTGTTCAGTCAAAGTCTGAGTAGCTCTAAGGATGAAGATCCTACTGCTTCTACAGGTCCTTGTCCCAGTGCTTGACTGCCATCCTGTATCTCCCTGACTATCCTGATGGCCCCTGCTGGAGTCACTCCAGGGTGTCTATGCCTTTCTTGTACTGGAAAGTCCCAAACTGGTCCCAGTATCCAGCTGTGGCCTCACAAGTGCCAAGCAGAGTGCCGAATAGAAGGGTACCTCCTTACCAATACTGGACTTCACACCACAGACTACCTTCCTTCACCTTCTTACACTACACGAACACCTGCGCTCAGCTGGAAGCTCTCTGGGGGGACAGGATGGCAGCAGTTGTCTGAAGGGTAACGCAAACRTGGGCAACACCATGCAGCCTCTCCCACACAACCAGGGCAGCTGATCACGGACATGCAAGAGGCGAGTGATGCCTGGGGCAATACCTGGGTCACCGGCGACAACAACTGACAAGAGCATCAATAGGGAAAACATGATGGAAAACTGCTCTGGTTTGTAATGACCTAGGACCAGGGGGATCCCCCAAGAGTGGCAGTTACTTCCACCTTCACCTTCTCTTTTCAAAAAAATGCTTGTGGGAGTGATTTAGACCCTGAAAAAGGATTCAGAGCTTTAGTTATCTTCCCTGGTGTTTGCCTGGGAAAAAAGGCCTGGAGCAAACATTACCTTAAAGACCAGGCAGCTGCAAAATCACAGAGAGTGAATATCTATTTCAACCCCAAAGTCATGGCCCTGACCTGGGTCACTGTTTTATTCACAAATCTTTAAATACAAGACAGCTGAAAACCATCTTCCAGAAAAGATCTGTAACTTTAGGCACTTCAATGTGTAGCCAGCACTGCCAGGCACCAATTTACTGAAAGAAATTAGTAAAAAACGACAAATTTCCTTCTATTTCCAGTTTATCGATTTTGCTCGGTTCCTGGAGGAGATCCCACCACAGTGGTCAGTCCACCCTCTCACCAGTGACGGAGGAATGGGGCTGGTGAAAGGAGGAGGACAGAAGTGGCTGAAACCTGCTTTGAAACCACTGCTGTTGGATAACTCTGACCCGCTGGGAGGCACATCCTTGTTGGTTTCCTGAGCATCTCCACGGAGCAGTGGGCTGCGATGTGGAGTCTGGTGGTCAGCAAGGAGGGACCAAAAGGCAGGAAGGGGAATGGGTTCTCGGGCATGTTCTGAGGTCTGCACCATGCATTTAGCAGGGTTAAAAAGCTGCCAAGGCACTGAGCAAACTGGCGATCCTCCCGTGGCCAGCAGGGCGTAGTCCAGCATCCTCTGCTCCATGAGGCCTCTGCAACCTCCTCCTCCTTTCCCTCCCCTTGGCACAAACTGCTTTTCCATTAGATACAGACTTAGATGCAGACACTCACAGCTTAAGGGCACGATCCCCCAAGAATTAGGGTATCAGTGAGAACAACAAGTCACTGCAGCTGGATAGAAGCAGCGGTGCAYGCTGAGAGTCCCCACTTCTACCCCTCTCCCACGTCAAATGATCCAGCTTAGCCCGAGTAACGCAAATCCCTACAGTTCCCTGAATTAATGTCTGCTTCCACCTTTAGGAAAACCAAACCAAGCCAGATTAGATGCAACAGTTGCTCAGGAGGACAGCTTTAGGAAGATGTACCAGAGAAGATACAGCTTTTTTGGAAGATGTACCAAAATAACCATGTTATTTTTGTTCTGAATCTACTGATTTCAGGCAACCAGCTCCTGCTATAGGAGGATAGGTTAAAGAAGCCAGTGCCAAAGCATGGTCCCTCTCCATGGGTCATAGATGTGTCTTGGCTGTAAGAAGAGGTTTGAATTTTCGGGCATCCCATGCCAACGCATGCTGAAGGGCTCGCTGAAGCCCTTCCATCACCCCAGGGCTCTTCTCAAGGATGGAAGGGGTTAGTAAGAGATGGCCACGAGCCCACCATGGCTGGACGTGCTGTGCAGGCCCACTCACATCAAAGAGCTGTACTCGTTCTGCAGTGAAGGCCGATGCTCACAGGGCCTGCCTGCTGGCCACATTAAAGCACAGGTCTGCTTGCTGTGCCTGGCTACAGCGTGTGTGAGCATCCTCACCGCTTAAGCCTCTCCCGGTGCTTCCTGCCTGCTGCAGACACCCCAACGCTGGGAGGTGACCAGATGGCATTGCCATGTGATGGGTTTTTCCACTCACAAACGCATGTGGAGACAAGGGAAGAGCTGCTGGAGCTGGTGACTTGCAAATCTAAAAGAGCAGTCAGTGCTGGGTCTCAACTGCAAGAAAGGGGCTGCAAAAGCCATCCTGCCCCAGAGCTGCTGGGGCGAGGGGGCTCCTCCTGCTCTGACGTTTCTGCAGCCAGAAGCAGTGCTGCAAAATCACCCCAGGAAGGAAGATGCCAGGGCCAAGGGCATGGAGGAAGGCCAGGAGGGTCCTGCCAGGCATCAGACGCAGATATGGGGGACCGCAGGAGGGAAACACACTGCTCTGCTGGGGTTTGCGGTGTCCCCATCCCAAACCCACTTTGACAGGCCTGGTGACAGGAGCCAGCACAGCAGCTGGCACCGTGCACGGAGACCTGCCAGCCTTGCGGCTCCTGCCAGCTCGTCTCCAGCTGTGGGCAATGACAGTGCATCTCTGCTCCCCGCCGCGCCCTACAACGCTGCCAGCGCCTGGCTTGGCTCTCCCCGCTCGCGGGCAGTGCATGGTACTCTCCCTCCCTGCCCTTGGGCTCTTCCCCATCTGACAGGGCAAGGGCAGGGGTGGCTGTGCTGACAGCCCTGCCTGCCACGGGACAGGCAGTGCGCACGGCAGGCAGGGGACAAGCCTACGCGGGGAAGCTCCCAGAGCCCCACGTGCTGGCAGTGTGACAGAGGCGGTCAGACAGGRGGGGAAAAGGTGGTGGTGGGGGTTTGGGGGTGGCCTGGCCCTACATGCACACAGAGCCTCTGGAATAACCCTCACCCTGCTCCCAGCAGGGACTAGACATGCTGTCACCCCCACCAAGCCCCTGCAGAGGCACGTCCCCACCAGCCTTGGCTCCGGTGCGAAGGTTTGAGCTATTCCCCCACCTGTCCCAAACCATAGAAACACCCCCATAACATGTAAGCTCAGCACCCCAATGTCCCTGCCCTGCGCCAGGCAGAGGATGCCACTGGCACCACCGTCTTCCCCACGAACCCACGCTGGGTGACTGAAGCCCCCTGCAATGGTGAAAACGGCCCCAAGCGYGTGGCTGCAGGACAAGGCAGGCAGGTCGGGAGGTGGGGGCTGCCCCCGGGGGCGCTGGGACCCTGAGGGTCTGCGACACGTGAGAGGGGGGGCCCCGGGTGCCCTGCGCCCCACCCCACTGCTGCGCCACAGCGCAGCGCCCAAGCTGGGCTGGGTGTTTCGGGGGACACCAGTGAAACCACCCTCCGGGAGCTTGGGAGGGGGATCCTTTGAGCCCCGGCTGGTGGCAGCAGTCCCCGGCAGGGACGGCCGGTCCCCGGGCCGGGCCGGTTTCTGCAGAGAGCCCTGCCGGGGACCGGGAAGCGGCTTCACGGAGCCCCCCGGTCCCCGCCCTTTGTTCTGGGCGACGCAGGCCGGGGCGGCCGCCGGGTCCCTGTGACAGGGAGCCCAGCACACGGTCAGCTGTCGCTGCCAGCGGGAGGCCCGGTGACAGGGGCCGGGGGTCACCCCCTCCCGAACCGCGGGGGACTCCGCCGGGCACGCCCTGCCCGCAGGGGTAACGGGAGGCTGCGACGAGCCGCGGGGGACCCCACCCTGCGGCGGGGGACCCCGCTAGGCTCACCGAGGCGGGAAGGGCACAACCGCAGCCCGGCTCCCGGGCTGCAGGGGGGCGGGGGGGGGGGTGTCGGGGGAGGGGGGAACCCTTACCCAGCCTGCCGAAGGGGAGCCGGTTCCTCTCGCCCAGCATCAGGTTGAAGCGGGGGTTGTCCCTCCGGAGGCGCCGCCACTGCCCGCTGGCCAGCAGCAGCCGGCTCACCTCGGCGTACACGCTGCTGCCCTCGTCCCGCACCACGAAGGTGTACATGGCGGCGGGGAGGGGGGACACCCCGCCCTACCCCCGGCGGCCCGAGGGGCGTCCCAGGCCCATGGGGCCGCGCCGCAGCCCAGGCAGGGCCCTGCGCGGCCACCGCCGCCCGGCCCGGCTCCGCATGGCCGGGGCCGCCGC